>JAODAL010012262.1:0-96180 GCA_025379985.1 Phyllomedusa bahiana
TGAACCACTGCACCTCACCGCAAACACGTCGCGTCTGGAGTAGCGACCTGGTAGTCTCCCGTAGCAGCAAGCCCATCCTGCCTTGCAGTAGGCTCTGTTGAATACCAGGACCTACTTAGACTCCACTCCCTGGTGTGCCTTGTACCTCCGCTTGCAGTGGCCCAGAGGATCCACTACTCCATCCTACAATGGCGAGTCAACATAGGGTGGGGGGGTATTAAGTACTTAAGTACTATTGGGCTGCCCACCTCCATCACATTCCAGCTCAGTCCACTCTACATGCTTACTGGATGGAGATTGAAAAACTCTGGCTTGTCCTAATCCATCCTAATGCATTCCTCTGGAATTCGCTTTCCCTGCCTGACTTTGGATACTTCTAGGTCCCATAAAGTTCACACTGCAAATATGGAGTTATTGTAGGGCTAAATTCGCTCTGTCTTCTAAGGTTCTCCTATGGTATTTTTCCTATGTACACACCTTCTCCCTGTCAATTAATCTGGATTTTTTACTAGACCGTGGCTGGGGCATGATCTATTTCAAATTGCGGACATCTTGAGATGGAAAATTAATCCCATCTGAGTCACTCCAGAAAGACTACAATCTTCCACTATCCTGCTTCCACTATCTCCAGATTGCCCACCTTATGTCTTCACTTTACATTACCTCTACCCTCTCTGTACCCACTCAGTTCAGCCATCTCTGTAAAGCAGGCTCTTGCACAAAAGGCCTTATCTTGGCAATTTACACTGATGGAGAAGACAGGGACCGTAATAAACCAACCAGTCCTTTTTTTTTTCCGATTCAAAAGCTTTATTAAGCAAGTACAACAGATACGGTACAAAACATAATGTACGATGTGATACAAATAAGGTTTGTAAAGGACATTAGGCCTAGTTGGCCAAACACATCAAGGAACAAAGAGTAGTACATCATATAGAGATATAATATATAATAGTGAACATTTTGGGATACTAAAATCCCGATGTAACAAACAGTATATACCATGAGAATAAATGAAATAAAAGGGGGAACATGGGAGGGAGGGAAAGACAGGAAAGAGGGGGAGGGGATTGCAGACGAGGACAGAACCCGGCGTCCCAAACACCAGCAGACGAGACACCAGGATGAGATGATGTATTGCAATTTGCGAGTAGCAATTTTGATTCGCGCTTCAACGTGAAGTGCAACCTTAGTTAGGGGGTTGTGGGCAGAGAAAGATATCGCATCAGGTAGTGAGCGTACGGAAGAGTGGTGAGGATTGGAAAGCAAGCCAATGAAACCAGGTTTTAGACACAATGTCAATTTGGGCCGGGGTATGAGCTACCAGCTCCTCCATTCGATGTATATGCGAAATCTCCGCAAACCATTCATCAATAGTGGGTGGGCTCGTAGATTTCCAGTGACGGGGTATCACTGTTTTGGCCGCCTGCAGGAGGTGACGCAACAGAGATTTTTTATAGGTTGGGATCCTAACGTCAAACATGAACAACAAGGATGCCTCGGGGGAGCAAGGTAGTCGTATATCTGTGAGTTCGTGAATTACTCTATAAACCCCCTCCCAGAAGCCCCGAAGTGAAGGACAATCCCACCAGATATGGGACATGGTGCCCACCGCACTCCCACAACGCCAACAAGTATCAGGCACAGATGGGTACCATTTATGTAGTGTGGAAGGGACTCTGTACCATCGGGACAATATCTTGAAACACGTCTCCTGGGACTTGGAGGCAATGACAGCTTTATGAGTGAGTCTAAAGCAATTAGTCCACTGGGAGGTGGAGAAACCTGTCCCCAGTTCAGATTCCCAGACCGCACAATATGGTGGCAATGAGGAGTGTTGTAAAGGAGCTAACTCTTTGTATAAGCAAGAGATGGAGTGTCTCGGGGGCTTTTCAAGCAAACACAGCTGCTCGAATGGAGATAGGGGCCTATTAAAATTCACTACTCGTTTAATAGAATCAAAGTAATGTCGAAGTTGAGCGAATTTAAAATACGCGTTAGGAGCGGAGCGTAAATTGTCTGGGAGGTAGTTAAAGGACGGAAACCTCGCCTCGTGTAGAACGTTGTAGAACTGCATTGGTTTCAGTTTGGAGCTTCCCGCAAAAATTCCCGGAGTCATCCCAGGAGGAAATGCTGGGTTGTAGGAGATGGGGAGAAGAGGGCCTTTCCTATCAATTAAGTTACAACCGGACCTATAGGAGAGGGTAATGGAAAGGGTATGACGCAAGGAGAATGTAGTTGGGAATTTATCAGCCAAGGAAGGAGTCCAGATCCAGGGAAGGGAGGCCAGGGCCAAAGGACAAACGTCCCGGGCCAGCTGAACCCACAGCTTGTCGCTCACGGGACATACCAAATCTAAGACCCGGGAAAAAGTGGCAGCCAGGTAGTATCTTCTGCAATCGGGAAGACCCAAGCCCCCCTGTTCCTTACTTCTGGTAAGTGTAGAGTAGGATAATCTGGGACGCTTGCCGGACCAGACAAAGACGGTAAAAGCTCGTTGCAGACGCTTCCAGAACGAGGGAGGGATATAAGTAGGGATGGTCTGGATAAGATAGAGAAGGCGGGGTAAGATCGTCATCTTGAGAATATTGATTCTACCGAACCACGAGAACTCCCGTTTATTCCAGGAGTCTAAGTCTCTTATGATGGTTTGAAGTAAGGGCTCAAAATTAGAGGATACCACTTTGGACAGGTCCGGCGGAATTCTTATTCCCAAGTAAGAGATCCCATCCAATGGCCAAACAAAAGGATAGTTGGATTTTAGCACAGCTAATACGGCCGGGGCTAGACCTACATTTAAGGCTTCAGATTTCGCGATATTAATTTTGAAATTGGACTACTGACTGAACTTCGTCAACTCAGACATCAGGGAGGGCATTGAAATGTGGGGGTTAGTAACATAGACCATGAGGTCGTCTGCAAATGCAGCGCACTTATAGGTACGGTTACCAATGCTTATACCTGTGATGTCCGGGTTGGCGCGGATCGCAGCCATTAGTCTCTCCATAATGAGAATATAGAGGAGGGGAGATAGGGGGCATCCCTGCCGTGTGCCGTTGCGAATGTGGAGTATATATAGAGAATATGTCTTCGGCACTCTTCGGTTAGGGATGGGTGCACACCAAAAATTATATCAATCCTTTGTGTAAAAGGTTGCACACCAACACTTTAGTTTTCAATTCATATCAAAACTTTATTGAGCAATATCAAAACCATCCGGCTTCATAAAACACATGGTCAGTATACTTTCATTTTATATATAATTAGATTCATCTATTCTGACGTTTCGGTCCCTAATTGGACCTTTTTCAACGAATCTCTAAAACAATAAAAACAATAACAACAAGGTGTTAGTATACACAAGTTGTTAGTATACACAACAAATATAATTAATATTTTGTTGTTAATGACATAAAAAAATTAAAAACATTATTTCTCACTTCACAAGTTTTTTTTACATTTCTTATTCAATTCTTTGTAACTTTTTTATACCTATTAGAATACAATGGCAAAAAGAAAACAGTAATGAATATGTATGTACAAAAAAGAACAATTAGCTGCCATAAACAGAATGCAATATAGACCACAGTATCCATTCCATGATAATCAAAAAGGCCACAATGGGAAAAAGGGGCTGTGTAACATATGTTATTTCAATCTGCAATCAAGCTGACCTATAGCATAGTACTAGGCTTTAACATATCAAAAATATCTGTAAGTATATGTCACGATATGATGTGTATTCTGCATTAATAATTACCTCTCCCAATTCTATCTAAGGAAATATATGAGACACCTAGAAGAATATCACTTGAAAAAAGTAATCTAAAAAATGTCCCAAAAGAATAGATGTCCATAATTGTTGTAAAATAATTATCATTAGATCATAATAAATGAAGTTGAAATATTAGTGTCCACATCACTACCAATACGGGTTATCAAAGGTTGTGAACTTACAGAGTGATAATACATAAGCTATGATACATAGGAGCCATAAATCGTCAGAGCTTACCTAATGCGCAACGCGCAGTGAAATGTTTGGAGCCGGAACTAAGCATCAGTATATATATATACTGTATATATATATATATTTCAGCTATTCAGCTTAGATCATGGACGGGTTAGACGTGTGGGGGTGAGCTAATGTAGTTAAGACATCTAGATCGATCTCGTTTTCTATTTTATATTTTATATCACTAATAACATTAGAACTATGAGAGCTATCCCCCTAGAATCTAAACATAATAGTCTATTTCTATGTCCATGATCGGCGCCTGCACTGCTGGATCTTATTGAAGATCTGCGATATGTACATAGACCCCGGTGCCGTCACTTGGTGACGTCAGCTGCGCAAGCGCTATGGAGCCGTGTATTTCGGTGCTCCATATCTAGTAAGGGCAGAGCAGTACGCATGCGCGGGCTATATAAAAACCCGTGAGAATTACTGATGCTTAGTTCCGGCTCCAAACATTTCACTGCGCGTTGCGCATTAGGTAAGCTCTGACTATTTATGGCTCCTATGTATCATAGCTTATGTATTATCACTCTGTAAGTTCACAACCTTTGATAACCCGTATTGGTAGTGATGTGGACACTAATATGTCCACTTCATTTATTATGATCTATTGATACTTATTTTACAACAATTATGGACATGTATGCTTTTGGGAGATTTTTTAGATTACTTTGTGCTAGTGATATTCTTCTTGGTGTCTCATATATTTCCTTAGATAGAATTGGGAGAGGTAATTATTAATGCAGAATACACATCATATCGTGACATATGCTTACAGATATGTTTGATATGTTAAGCCTAGTACTATGCTATAGGTCAGCTTGATTGCAGATTGAAATAACATATGTTACACAGCCCCTTTTTCCCATTGTGGCCTTTTTTGATTATCATGGAATGGATACTGTGGTCTATATTGCATTCTGTTTATGGCAGCTAATTGTTCTTTTTTGTACATACATATTCATTACTGTTTTCTTTTTGCCATTGTATTCTAATAGGTATAAAAAAGTTACAAAGAATTGAATAAGAAATGTAAAAAAACTTGTGAAGTGAGTAATAATGTTTTTAATTTTTTTATGTCATTAACAACAAAATATTAATTATATTTGTTGTGTATACTAACAACTTGTGTATACTAACACCTTGTTGTTATTGTTTTTATTGTTTTAGAGATTCGTTGAAAAAGGTCCAATTAGGGACCGAAACGTCAGAATAGATGAATCTAATTATATATAAAATGAAAGTATACTGACCATGTGTTTTATGAAGCCGGATGGTTTTGATATTGCTCAATAAAGTTTTGATATGAATTGAAAACTAAAGTGTTGGTGTGCAACCTTTTACACAAAGGGTTGCGAATGTGGAGGACATTGGAAAGAGAGCCATTAAGTTTGATTTTGGCAGTGGGAGAGTGGTAAAGGGCCATGATTTTAGAAATGAGGTTGGGGCCAAATCCTAATTGGTGGAGAGTTTGCAGTAAAGAAGGCCAGGCAATCCTATCAAAAGCCTTTTCGGCATCTAATGATAGGACCATTAGAGGGATATTGTGTCGGCGGGCATACTGGATTAAGTCTAGGGTTTTGATGGTGTTATCGCGGGCTTCCCTACCCGGGACAAAGCCCACTTGGTCAGGGTGTATCAAGGCCGGCAGGAGAGGGTTCAACCTGCTCGCTATCAGCTTAGCATAGAGTTTGATGTCAACATTGAGCAGCGATATTGGTCGGTAGCTACCACAGACCGTGGGATCTTTGCCCGGCTTCGGGATGACCGCGATGTGGGCTAAAGTGGATTGGGTGGGGAAAGGGGTTCCTTCCGAAATACAATTAAAGGCTTTAAGCAGTAATGGGGAGAGGATGTCTTGGAAAATTTTAAAGAATTTACTGGTGAAGCCATCTGGGCCGGGGCTCTTCCCACCAGGTAGGTTTTTAATAGCCGCGTCGAGCACTTGAGTGGTGAAGGGAGTCTCCAGCGACGAAATGGTATCGGGAGAAAGGCGATCCGAGAATGGATTCAAGGGAGGATTGGGGGGGGGGATAGCAGGATCAGGGAGATTGTAGAGGTCCGAGTAGAAGGAGAGACAAGATGCGCTTATCACTTTGGTGGTGTGAACCAAAGAACCTTTTGGGTTTTTGATACTTGAAATATGAGAGCGGGCAACCTGACTGCGAAGAGCCCTAGCGAGAATTCTGCCACTTTTATTTCCATATTCGTAGAGACGACTCCTGCCAACTTGCAGATAGCGTCTCCAAGAAGATTCCAGAATACCCTTCACTTCAGATCTGGTGGCCTGGAGCTCTCGGAGAGTCTCCGCTGAGAGGGCCCGCTTATGCTCAATCTCAAGAGCTTCAATTTTTTGTAAGGCACATTTAAGCTTATATGCTCTCTCCCTCTTCAGACGCAAACCATGCCTAATCAGGACTCCTCTTACTACACATTTAAGCGCTTCCCACTGCAAAATTGGGGAAGTTGTGTCCCGCGAGTGATCCACGGAGAAGTGCTCTATTGTTTTCCGGAGGTCCAGGACACACACGGAATCCAACAGTAAAGATTCATTGAGCCTCCAGGACCACATTGGCCTGGACAGCGCCGGAACAGAGAGAGAGCAGTACACTGGGGCATGGTCGGACCACAAGATGCTGCCGATGGATGTAGAGCTTAGCCACGGGAGAATGTCGTGTGAGAGCATGACATAGTCCAGTCGGCTGTATGAGGCGTGGGGCGCAGAATAAAAACTATAGTCCCTGTCCCCAGGATGTTGAATTCTCCAGGCATCACACAGCTGGAGTTCTCTAAGGTTTTTTTTAACTAATTTGGTGGAGCGATAAGACATGGAGGACTTCCCGGAGGAGTTGTCAAGTGTTGGGTCCAGGGTGAGATTGAAGTCTCCACAACAGACGACGTGCCCTTTAGGGGCCAAAAGTATCTTGTCGAGGAGGGTTTGGAAGAAGGAGACCTGGCCTGAGTTAGGTGCGTAGGCATTAATGAGGGTAAAGGGTTGGCCTGCAATCGTGAGGGAGAGAATAAGATACCGTGCATGGGGGTCTACCTGACAGTCAGTGACCTGGTGAGCAAGCGATTTGTGAATCGCAATGGCGACCCCTCTGGACCTGGACTCCTGACAGTTGGCAAAGTGCCAATGAGTGTAGTATTTGTTGCGTATAAGGGGGGAATGACCTAATTTGAAGTGCGTTTCTTGGAAGCAAATTATTTGTACCTTACGTCGGTGGAAGTGGTACAGTATCTGTGCCTTATTCAAATAGACATGTGCCAAAAAAGCTATTGATAAAACTTTCAGCTTTATTATAATCCACGATAAAAAAAGGCTTCATATAAGCACATCGGTATCATCAAAGAAATAGGAAGGCACACATGCTCAAGATATGAGTGTAAACATATACAGACCAACAGTCTTTCTTTACTCTGAATAGAGTTTCCAAATGGAGACGCCTGGAGACCGGGCAGTCCGCAACAGTGCAGCGACGTTTCGAGGAGGTCCCCTCCCCTTTCTCAAGCATGCGTAGATGATCCCAAACCTACGTTATATAGGGCTAATTAAACACACATGATAAAACATATAAAAACAACTATCCTAAAAATGCTCATAAACTATAACTTTCGTTGATTCCTTTGGGAGCTAAAGAGTTTAACCGATGTATCCACTCAGCTTCCTTTTGTAACAATTTTGTTTGTAACTGTTTAGGATTTTTACAATTAACTTTCTGTAGTACACACCAACGTAATTCTGCTACACTATGTTTTTCCACTGCAAAATGCCGTGCAACTGATGATTCCCCAAACACCTTTTTACCTTCCTCAAAATTATCTTCGTTCTTCTTATTCAAGAACTGCCTTATCAATGATTTATGCTCATTTGGTCTAACTTTTACTGCTCTGCTGGTCTGTCCTACATATATCTTCCCGCATGGACATTTGAGCATATAAACGACTGCTTCGCTATTACATGTATGAAATCCCTTGATTGGGATTTGGAGGCCCTGATATTGTGCCTGAGCGAAGGTTGCACAAACAAAAACAAAAACAAAAAGTGGCGATTCCTTTTTGCTATAAGTGACAGTATCTGTGCCCTCTTCTCTGGAGTGTTTAAGCCCTTCGCGTTGAAGGAAGCAAAGGTCAGATCCGCCATGGTATGGGTAGTGGAGCTGATGAAGTGGAGTCAAGGCAGCCAGGAGGGATCACCAGGCATGCCCCCGCCCTAAGGAAAGAGGAAGGGAAGAAGGGGGAGGAGGGAAGAGGGAGAGAACAAAAACAAGCAATTCCGACGAAGTATGGTGGAGAAGTAGAACAATAAGTAAGCACGTCGGTAATAAAAGCTAAAAGTAGGACTAGGAAAGTCACGGGTCCTGGAGGCCCAGTCAAGGCCACCACGGGACCTGGCCCTATTGGGGGAACATAGTAAACAAGCATTGCATACACACAAAATGAGCTCCAATTTAATGGGAGAATATGGGAGCTGGAACCAGCCTAAGGCTATGTTTCGCATGCCACCATGCACTGGGCAGGACTATATAAAATGGGGCAGCGGCCGCCGAATGCTTTAACAGGGGGTAGGCCCCCAAAGGCCCATTATGCATGCTGACCTGCGAAACCGCGGCAAAGACAGTGAGCAACAAACCTAAACAGGAGGATCTGACTAACAAAGCAACTTGGCAGTATAAGAGCCGTAATCACCGGATAAGGCACGAACCAAGGCCCTCAAGTCCAGAACTGTGGTTGTTGACTCCCTGGCAAGTGTCCGGGCGGAGAGAGGACAAGGGGTTTCGCCCCAACAACCAGTCCCAACTTGTGACTGGAAGAGAGAAAGAGAAGGGAGGCAGATCCGCACCGCACCATGTCAGCCTGGGTTAGAGAGAGAGGAAGAATTGGAGCGATTTCTTCGGCGCCGACGGGATCCTCTAGGGGGAAGACCAGTGGGACGAGGGCCATCCTGGTGAGGGCCTTTGGAGGAGGAAGACGACATAGATGGCCAGGGTGGGAGAGTTACATCCGCAATGTCCATTTCTTTTAAGAATGCCGGGACATCTGATGGAGACCGGAGCACTATGGTTTTGTCGCCCTTACGTACCATCAGGGAAAAAGGAAAGCCCCATCTGTATAGGATGCCTCTATCCTTTAGGATCTCCAGAATGGGCTTCAGGGTTGCCCGCTGTGCTAGCGTGTGTCTGGACAAGTCCTGCAGAAGTAAGATCGGAGAATCTTTGTATAGGAGCTTGCGGCGCTGCCGAACCTGCCGTAGAATATCTTCCTTGATGGCATAGAAGTGTATCCGGCAGATGACATCTCTGGGCCGGTCGGGGTCAAGGGCTGCAGGACGTAAGGCTCTATGTGCCCTGTCAATTTCAATATGGGCATTGGGCGCCCTGCCCAGCAGTTCGTTGAAGATAGAGGTCAGAACAGGGTAAAGATCAGCAGGTGCCACCGATTCGGGTAATCCTCAGATTCTCAAGTTGTTGCGTCTACTTCTATTTTCAATGTCGTCCAGTTGTTGCTGCAACGCGAAGAGCTGCTGAGAATGGCATTGAGAGGTAGATTTGAGAGACTGAATGGAGTCCTCCGAGGAGGCTTGTGCTTGTTCTAGGGCATCTACTTTTGAAGAAACGGCATTCAGATTGGCGCGGACTTGCGCAAACTCCTGCTTGCATTCGTCCATGGCCCGTCTGACTATGGAGGAGATATCGGACTTGGTCGGCAGATCGTGGATTAACTTTCGGAGGTCCGACAGTGACACTGGCTTGTCATCATCCCCCAATGGGGTGGCAGCGGTCGGGGGCTGTGAGGTAGTGCTAGACCTCGGAGGGGAGCAGGTAGTGGGAGGAGAAGATGATGAAGGTCTGAGGATCGGAGGAGTCCCGACAAGGCTGTAAGGTTGTGAAGGCACCACATCAGCGATCGCTCCAGGAAGCATTTGAGGGGAAGGGGCCATTAAAACGCCACTCGGCTGCAGCAGATGAGGGGGTTCACCCCACGAAGAGCCTGAGGACCATGGTAGCGCTGTCCCCCCTCCCGGGGTTTGGATGTTGTGCCATGTTGTAGAGAAGGCCGGGTTTTGCAGAGGCAGTTGTATGACAGCATCCCCAGAGGCCTGCATTTGCGTATTCTCTAAGTGTAGGCTGGTGGGTTCCACTGGCAGCTGTGATGTTTCCAGGATTCCAGCTTGCGAGAGTCCTGATTGCAGGGTCTCCGGTATTGATCCCTGTAAGTGTGGGGACCCCATCGATGTGGCTGTGGGGATCCTGCTCGTGGGGCTTGTGATTGCAGAGTCCCTGTCTGTGGAATTTGTAATTGTAGAGTCCCTGTTTGCGGGTTTTGTAATTGCAGGGTTCCTGTTTGCGGGTTTTGTGGTTGCAGGGTCCCTGTTTGCAGGTTTTGTAATTGCATAGTCCCTGGTTGCGGGTTTTGTGGTTGCAGGGTCCCTGTTTGCAGGTTTTGTAATTGCATAGTCCCTGGTTTCGGGTTTAGTACTGGCACTGTCCTTGCATGAGGATTTTGGAGATGCAGAGTCCCTGCTTGTGGGATTTGTAATTGCAGAATCCCTGCTTGCGGGATATGTAATTGCAGAGTCCCTGCATGCGGGTGTTGTAATTGCAGAGTCCCTGGTTGTGGATTTTGTGATTGCAAAGTCCCTGGCTGCGGGTGTTGTAATTGCAGAGACCCTGGCTGCGGGTTTTGTAATTGCAGAGTCCCCGGCTGCGGGTTTAGGAAGTGCAGAATCCCTGTTTGCGGGTTTATTAATTGCAGCGCCCCTGTTTGCGGATTTTGTGATTGCAATGATCCTGCCAGCGAGTTTTGCGGGTGCAGGAATCCCACCTGTGGGTCTGGGAATTGTACAATTCCAGCCTGTGGGTTTTGCCTTGGCGGGGTCCCCTCATGCGGGTATTATACTTGCAGGGTGCCGGCTTGTTGCTGCGGGAGAATCTGTTGCCAGCCAGAAGAAGGGAAGATGCCTACTTGTGGCTGTTGTACATATTTGGCCCCCACTATCCGGGGCGGAGAAATAAATGGGGACCCCTGAGCTGATGGCCTGGGTGACAGGATGCCTGCTTGAGGCGATGGGGCTCCTGGCGGAGGGGTGGTGGTCTCCAATACTGCTAGCTGCTGCTGGGTGCCATTTTGTGGCAGCTGAGGGTGAGACTAAGCTAGTGCCCCCAAGGCCAGCGGAGCTAGGGCTGTGCCCGCTGAAGCAGTAACACCTTGCTGTGCAGATGGCCCGGGAGGGGTTAATGGCGGAGAACAGGAAGGTGGAATGGCTGTCTCCTTAGACCCCTTCTGTTTAGCAACAGGGCTCCTGTGGAAGTCCAGGGGGCAAGATATGGGCCTGGGAGCAGACTGAGCCCGCGTGGTGCACACCCAGCCCTCAGGGGGGCTTATCTCCAGAGGCTGCGTAGAGGTTAGGAAGCCCGCAGAAACTCCTACCCGCTTCAGAAGATGGCCGCCGGGTCCCTCCACGTGGTGGTCAGCAGAGAGCTGTTGCGGGGAGTCTCCGGTCCTCAGGTCTGCAGCATGGAGCGAGTCTGCCGACCGGGACACAGCGCGGGTGCCCGCCGGTGATAAGGAGAGTCCGCCTGGAGTCGGAGGTGCCGCGCGGGCAGCGGAGGAAGCGCGGGAGTTCTTGGGCGCACAGCTATGGGAAGCAGCCGCGCTCCCGCTCGCATCCCTGGCCCCGGCCGCCGCAGCCGAGCGTGTGAAGAAAGCGCAGATTCCTTGCTGAGGAGAAGGAGGATGAGAAGCAGGTTTGTTTTTCATCTTCTTTGTGGCTTTGCTCATCTTGAAAGCTGTAGTTCCAGCAGGGTAATTTCACTGAGGAAGAGGAGCTCAAAATCATGCGTCCTCACGCCGCCATGTTCAGCCACGCCCCTCCAACCAGTCCTTTTTTAAGGGAAGAGACAGCTATCGTTTATAGCTGGCTCTCCACTCGCGCAACTGCACAATTAGTGTACAACTGCAGAACCACAAGTTTATAGTCAACGGGTAGTCTGCATCTAATTAAGTTATTAATGATAGCTTAGTCTTATATAGAAAATATACACCTTAAATAAATTATTGGTTTGGACTTTTTCTATATTAAAAAGCATTTTATTGCTACATTATTCCACTAGGTGGCAGCAACACAATAATAACAGACCAACAAAAAAAATTGTCTGGTTGCCTGGTTCATTGGAAAGAATGCACAGTATATATGGCATGCTGAAAACAGTTTTCCCAAATTGGCTCTAGTTTCTTATATGCAGAATACCTCTGATGTGTAGCTTTTAATCCTAAAATTATCTGTAAATCGATGGTGAGCTCTATAATTTCGCATGTTTATTCATTTGATATTGTTCTGATTGTGTATTTATAACTTTAATATCATACATATTAAATGTTATATACATATTTATTTTTTAATTTTTATTATAATTCCCTTGCTTTATCTGCATTTGGGATAGCAGAACAAGACAAGATCACCTGGAAAAAGTTTCATGCCCATCAAGAGATAGCTTCACTGTAGGAGCCATTGGTTGATATGGAAAAAAATCCTCTTCCACCTCTCCACACAAAGCTTGGTTTAATGAAGCAATTTGTCAAAGCATTGGACAAAAATGGTGACTACAAATATATCTGTAAATCATTCCCTGGACTCAGTAATGAGAAATTAAAAGTCGAAATCTTTAACAGTCCTCAAAATGGAAGCTCATAAACAATTTGGAGTTCATAAAAGTCATGAATTACATTGAAGCATCTGCCTGGAGCAGTTTTGTCTCTGTTGTGAAGAATTTCTTGGGTAACCAGAAGGCACATAACGATGAAGAACTGGTGTAAAACATGCTCAGAAACGTCTCAAAATCTTGGGGTCTAATATGAGCATAAAGGTTTAGTATCTCCACAGACATCTTCATAGATTTCCAGACAATCTTGGTGACTATAGCGAGGAACACCAGGATATTAATGTGATGGAAGAAAGGTATCAAAGTAAATGGGATACGCACATGATGGCAGACTACTGTTGGAATCTCCAGCGTGACTGTCCTGAAGATCCACACAAGAGAAAATCATCTCAGCATTTTTCCATACTTTAGTTGTGATTTTTTTAAAGGGATTGTGTGAGAAACCAAAAAAACAAAAATAAGAACATATATTAGAGGAATAGTAAAGACAAGCAGTAAATCAATGTCACAATCCAATGTGTGAACCACTTACAATCACTGTTATATTGCATAATATTGCCATGTTGGATCTCTCTCCTCACTGGGCTAGTGAGCTGAGCTGTGGTTGCTAGGCACGCTGTACAAAAACTACATTTCCCACAAAAGCCTGATCCCTCCCAGCTGAGCTATATATTCTATGTACTGTATCCACACCAAATTATATATATACACATACACTAACGTTCAAAAGTTTGGGGTCACTTAGAAATTTGTCCCATGTTCTGATATTGAGAGATATTCAACTTTTTAAGAGTATTGATTAAAGGTTAAATTTTAAAGGAATAATTTCATTTAGGGTTTTCTGTATTGATCTTGTTATTCCAATCATTACGTTGGAAGGGAGTTTTTTGGATCGCTGCTCACTTAGAAATTTCCTTATTTTTGAAAGAAATGCACAGTTTTTTTCAATGAAGCTAACATTAAATGAATCAGAAATACACAGTATGCATTGTTAATGTGGTAAATGACTATTGTAGCTGCAAATGTCTGGTTGTAAATGTAATATCTACATAGGTTTATAGCGGCCCATTTCCATCAACCATCACTCCAGTGTTCTAATGGTAAATTGTGTTTGCTAACTGTGTAAGAAAGCTATAGATATTTTGAACACCCTTGAAAACCCTTGCACAATTATGTCAGCACAGCTGAAAACAGTTTTGCTGATTAGAGAAGCTATGAAACTGACCTTCCTTTGTGGAGAATCTGGAGCACTACATTTGTTGATTCGATTAAACTCGCAAAATGGCCAGAAAAAGAGAACTTTCATGTGAATCTCAACAGTCTATTCTTGTGCTGAGAGATGAAGGCTATTCCATGCGAGAAATTGCCAAGAAACTGAAGATTTCCTACAACAGTGTGTACTACTCCCTTCAGAGGAGAGCACAAACAGGCTCTAACCAGAGTAGAAAGAGAAGTGGGAGGCCCCGCTGCACAACTGAGCAACAAGACAAGTACATTAGAGTCATTAGTTTGAGAAATCGACACCTCACAGGTCTTAAACTGGCAGCTTAATTAAATAGTACTCGCAAAACGCCAGTGTCAACGTCTAGAGTGAAGAGGCGACTCCGGGATGCTGGCCTTCAGGGCAGAGTGGCAAAGAAAAAGCCATATCTGAGACTGGCTAATAAAAGGAAAATATTAATATGGGCTAAAGAACACAAAAATTGGACAGAGGAAGATTGGAAAAAAGTGTTATGGACAGATGAATCGAAGTTTGAGGTGTTTGGATCACACAGAAGAACATTTGTGAGATGCAGAACAACTGAAAAGATGCTGGAAGAGTGCCTGGCGCCATCTGTCAGGCATGGTGGAGGTAATGTGATGGTCTGGGGTTGCTTTGGTGCTGGTAAAGTGGGAGATTTGTACAAGGTAAAAGTGATTTTGAATACGGAAGGCTATCACTCCATTTTGCAACGCCATGCCATACCCTGTGGACCGCGCTTGACTGGAACCAATTTCATCCTGCGACAGAACAATGACCTAAAGCAGACCTCCAAATTTTCTTTTCTATAATGATTATCCCCTAGACAAAACGATCCGACTTTTCTTATTAAAGGTATTCAGGCATTTTTTCATTATGACAAGTAGTTTATCTGTTTAGTTTTCTTCTTTTCCCGTAGAACACTTTTAAGGAGACTATTTTTTTCCTTTCTTCTTGTACTACGTGCTGAATCAACTGTGAAAACATATTTTTGTGATTCCTTTTAATACGTTTTTCTCATTTTCATTTGATTGTGTACAGAATGTGTCTCCATTAACATTTTGAGCTTTTTTTTTGTTTGTTTATCGACATATTGTACATTATCTCAAAAACTAGAGCCAATTTAGCAAAACTGATGAAATATCTCTCAACTAATTGGCAACAAAATCACTGATGACCAGTGTAATAAAACTTTAATGTATTCACATGGTGCAGCAAACACATTTTGTTTACACCGATTACTGTGGCAAAATGCTATGGTTTTTCTGTGATTATACACAAAACATGCTATTCTGCTTCGGTTTTGCAGTAATTGCAGAAAAGTTAATTAATTGTGTGAATATATCCTTAGTTAATCTTTTTTGTGACTAGCACTTACAAACATTTCACATTAAATAATATGAAAATAAATATATTAACTGCAGAAACTTACGCTGAGTTCTCCTGTTGCAGCGGAAAAATAGAAGCAATTAAAAACGCATCCATTTTTAAATTGACTTGAATTTCACCTATGTTCCAAATCAGAGTTAGTTACAAACCACCTGCATTAAAATGTTTTTAAAAAACGCATGTATTTTTTATCACTTGCTTTTTTCATGTAGCTGAAAAACACAAAAAAAGTGAATCCAGTCTTACTACTAAAAACTGTCACAAAATCGTGTACCTTTTAAGCAAACCACACTCAGTTGACAACCCTTGTGTTATTCAGTCAGTGTATCTGCAAAGCAAATCTCTTGACATATATATTAAACAACCAATAGACATTAATTCACAAATAATCGCCAAAAGGATGTCTTACATTCTAATTGCAGTTGGTGATAAATCTATGGAACTGTTTAGGCATACAGCTGGATAGTCTATCTATACTTTTGATGGAACCACTTTTTTCTTTTTTATACTTTACCAATAATAAAAATTTTAACCATCTAAAAAATGTGTCATGAAGTAAAAAACAATAATTAAGAAAATGATAACTACTGATCTAAATAGCTTTGTTCTGGTTGACACAGTAACTGCCTTCCTACAGATTTGGGTCTGTGCCTATAAGTCTGATCAGGGAACCATGCCCATGGAGTTTATTTCTGCATTTGTTTGGGTTTATTTGCTTGCATGATCGGCTATTATTAGCTTCTAATCAAATTGTTTCTAGAGATGCGAGCCCCCAGCAGGTATTGCTAATATATATTCTCTCTCTATACAGAGAAATACCAAATTTAACCCCTTACCACTGGAGCCAGTTTTGGCCTTCCTGACAGAACCCCGTTTTTAGAATTCAACATGTCACTTTATGTGAGAATAACTTTTTGACACTTTTACCTATCCCTGTGATTGAGACTATTTTCTCGTGACACATTGTGCTTTAAGTTAGTAAGAAATTTCGGTCCACATAATCCTTGTTTATTTGTGAAAAAATCAAAATATCATGAAAATTTGGCATTTTCAAGTTCAAAAACAGACAGTTATTCCACTCAAAATACTTTATAACTAGCATCTACCATATGTCCACTGAAGGATGGCATCAATTTTTAAATGTCTTTTTTTTACGACGTTAGGGGCTTGGAAATTTAGTAGTAATTTTTCACATTTTCAATAAGATTTGTGGTCCTGGTGTGCTATTTGGCTTAACCACAAGCCTCAGATAAGGAGAAGCACATACTGGACTTTGGGGTGTCATTTTCAATACGATTTTATTTGGGCACCATTACAGGTTTGCAGACATGCTAAGGTGCTAAAACTTATTAAACTCTCCTAAAAAGACCCCATATTGGAAATTACACCCCTTAAGGAATATATCCAGGGATGCAGTGAGTATATCGACCCCTCAGGTGTTTCACAAATTCTTTTAGCGTTAGGCTCTGAAAATGAAAAAAAATATTTTTTTCAACAGTCTGCAATTTTAGCTGAAAATGTTTAATTTTTACAAGGAATCCTGGAAAAAAAAGCATCCCAAATTTTGTTATGCAATTTCTTCTAAGTTTGGCAATACTTTATATGTGGGTGTAGACTGCTGTTTGGGTGCATGGCCGGGCGTACAAGGGAAGGAGCGCTATTTGGCTTCTGGAACACAAATTTTGGTGGGTGTAGCATTCGCAAAGCCCCAAAGAAGCAGAACAGGTAACACCTTTCAGAAGTCACACCGTTTTGGATTCAACATCCCTCATGGATCTCATCTAGGGGTGTACTGTTCATTTTGGGCGCACAAGTGTTCCATAGTTTTTTTTAGCATTGGGCTATGAAAATGGGGGGAGGGGGAGGAGAACACAGTTCCACCATTGATTTTTGGCTTCAATTTTACAGCTTTCCTTACGCGGCATAAATGACATAGTAACTTTACTATATGGGTCGGTAAAATTACAACAGTATAAATTTTATATAGTTTTTTATGTTTTACTACTTGTACACAAAAGAAATGAGTTTATAAAAAATTGCGTTTTTATGTTGTCATAGCCTGATAGCCAGAACTTTTTTCTTTTTCTGTATTTGTAGCTAATTAAGGGCTTGATTTTTGCAGGATGAGTTGATGTTTTTATTGATACCATTAAGGGGTACATATGATGCTTTTATTACTTTTTACTAAGGTTTTTGTCACGCATTTTGAACAAAATACAGCAATCCTAGTAGTGTTTTTTATTTTTTACAGCGGTCACCTTGCAGTATAAGTGACATGCTAGCTTTACTCAGCAGAACGAAACAATTACAGCGATACCCAACTTGTATATTTTTTATGTTTTATTGCTTTTACAGAATAAAAACACTTTTATTCAAAAAAGTACATCGCCATAGTCTGAGAGCCATAACTTTTTTTTTTTTCTGCGTACAGAGCTGTATAGCAGCTTGCTTTTTACGGGATGGTTTGACATTTTTATTGGTATAATTTTTGGGGAGACAAGGCTTTTTGATCACATTTCAATCTGTTTTTTGGAAGGCATGGTGAAGAAAATACTGCAATCCTAAAAGTGTTTTATATTTTTATTTTTAACAGCGCTCACCATGGAGTATCTGTGACAAGTTAGTTTTAATCCTTGGGTCAAGACAATTATGACAATACCCAGTTTATATACTTTTTTCTTTTAAATGTTTTTATTAAGCAACACAAAGTACAACAATTGCATTGCAAAATACAATTTGTAAATGAACATTAAAAAAACAGAAAGTTGAGGGTTAGCGAACATGTGCACTCCGCAACACCATTTTTAAATTAGTAAAATAAAAGCAATATTAAACAAAACCCCAACCTGAGCCCTCATTTTGCGATCTCATGTCTGTTCCAGAGAATTGAAAACATGCAATTTCCCAGCTGTCCAACCACTAGACAAGCTTTCTGAATGCAGTTAAACCTGCGCTATGTTAGACTAGGGTCTTCTTGAGACTATGGTGACTCAGGTTATAAGCCATGTCCATTCCTTCAACTCCTGTCTATCTCCATAAGGAAAAGGCATAAGTCGCAAAAACAGGAAAATTACATGCTTCTTCAGGCCCAGGAACAGTACAACATACATCAATATAACATACATCAATAAGTGCTCCTTTCTCCAAGCCCTCCCCCCACCTCTAGTCTTAGCAAAGTGATCAGTCAGCATGATCACCACTTTTTACTACCAACATCAGGTTCCATCACTTAAGGCTGGGTTCCTGGGCACCCAAAAGAGAGCCAAAGGTAGGTGCTGTCATCATTTGGGTAAGGCAAGTCATAGCATTTCCTAAATTGGTGCCTCTCCCATTAATACCTGTTCCTGAAACCATGCGGTATGGATGAAACACTCCCTAATAGCCCCCTGTATTCTCTGTGGAAGTAAGGGAATAAAACTGCCCCAGACTTGGAAACATTTTTCGACAAGAGTCTCCTTTTTACCTGAGGCCTCTACCCAATCCATTTTGTTTATATACTTTTTTATGTGGAAGCACTTTTGTGTTATTTTTTTTAAAAAAAGGTGTTTTTATTGTGTAAAACAATATTTATGCATTGCTGTCTTCGGATAGCCATAACTTTTTTTATTTTTTCATATACAGAGCTGTGTAAAGACGAACTAAAGTTTCACTTTGTACCACTTTGGTGTTTATATGATTTTTTTTATTGCTTTTTATTCTATTTTTTGTGCTGTGGTATGAACAAAAATCGCAATTCTGTGACTGTTTTTTTTTTTTTTTACTGCGTTCACAGTGTGGGTTAAATAACATGACAAATTTAAAGGGTTGGTCGTTACCCAGCGGCGGTACCAAATATGTTTACTTTTTTATTTTTGATCTTTTTTGGGGCGATTGGCGTTTGTAAAGGAGAA
Organism: Phyllomedusa bahiana; assembly: GCA_025379985.1. Classification (NCBI taxonomy): domain Eukaryota; kingdom Metazoa; phylum Chordata; class Amphibia; order Anura; family Hylidae; genus Phyllomedusa; species Phyllomedusa bahiana. The sequence goes on from JAODAL010012262.1 coordinate 19,198, forward strand.
AAAGGTGGTATACGAGTTTTTATTTTATTTTTCGTGTTTGTGTTTTACTTTTTTTTACTTTTTTTAACTTTTTCAAATTTTTTCACTTTTCCCCACTTTTTTGTATGAATGATCTTCAGATCACTGTCACAAGGGAGACCAGTAGACAGCAATGCTGTATACTGGTCTCCATGGTGACTGGCAATCATTATGCCCACAATGCACTGTGGGCAGGTGACATCCCCAACAGCCCGGATGCTTTACTAAAGCATCCGGGCTGTCAGGCAGGAGACCAGCAATGGCGCTGAGAGGCGTTTGCTGCACCAATCACAGGCAGGAGAAGCTCATGCCTCCTGTCTGTAAATTCGCTATCACGATCATGATAGCGAAGTGTTATGCGGGTGATGCATCATAATGCCAGCGGTCATTTAACGCTGGTCCATGACGCGATCTTGCGAGCTCCAATTGTGAGCTTGCAAGATCTCCATGACGTACCCATACGTCAATTTGCGGGTACTCCTACCCGACCTATACATTCCAGTTTATTTTCAGCCTAACAATGGAACTAAGTTATAAAATTGCATTTATAGTATGTATCACTACATTACTGCACTGCTATGTATAATGCCTGTGCCATGCAGGCTATTATACATGAAAAAACTTTGAGATTCTCGGTTCACATATTTTGATCAAAAGATGTTTAAGCTGCCCACGACTTTCAACGTGATCTCAAATAGGGCAGTCCTACACTATCTTTTACCTCTCAATAGAGCTCATAACTCTATTGAAGTAAAGATAGTGAGGACTGCCATATTTGAGATCACGTTGAAAGTCGTGGGCAGCTTAAATATCTTTTGATCAAAATATGTGAACCGAGAATCTCAAAGTTTTTTCATGTATGATAGACAGCATAAATGCTTCTTTATGGATTTCCACGTAATGCAGGCTATTAGACTCTATCTCCAACAGGGTCTAGTAGGCTTTTGTACATGGCAGATCCAGAGACCACTATATCGGCTTCGTCAGCCGTGGCATCCATCTGCACGCCACAACTGCATTATAGGGGTGTTGACGGGTGACAGAGGGAGTCTTCTCTGCAAGTCAACTATTTAGATGCAGTGATCACTATTGACCATGGCATCTAAAGGGTTAAATGACAGGAATTAAAGCTAGCTCTGATCCTGGGCACTGTATCAGGATCCAGCTGTACATTATAGCCAGCTTCTTCTGCATTTGCACCTTTCCAGCACCATAAATATGTGGCGCTTGGGAGACTTGCCAACTCTGCTGAATGAAACCGGGTGACTTTCATTCCAGGAGTCTCCTGGATGTTCCAACAGAGTTAACAAGTATATATTATTATCCCAGCTAATTATTGCAAATCATTTGGCACTATATAGGGATGCGTTTACATGACAAAAAGAGCTCTGTTTTGACCTCAGCAGAACTGTTCATTACAACTGGTTTTTGGACTGTTTTTGACACAAAAACTGGTCAGTTCTTCGGCGGTTTTGTTTTTTTTAATGGTTTTTGTCACTGATTTTGTCCAGGTTTTTTCAGCAGTTTTTGGACTATTTTTCAAGCAGAAAAGTGTACTGAGTGCAAAAGTATTCCTGATTGATGCAAGAAACCATGTGATTTTTTTTTGGTGGGATCATTCACCTAAAACCGCCCCAAAAACTGCCCAAAAACAGCGCTAAAAACCTTGACAAAAACCACTCACTTTCTGCTCGGTTTACATTGACTCCAATGTTAATTTTCTGTCTGGAAACAGAGCAGAAGAATAAACATGTTCTAAGTTTTTCGGACCGCTGCAGATGTGAAAAGCCGTCCGGTGGAAAATCTGTTCAGTGGGGACTGCTGAATTGTTTTTCTATTGAAGTCTATGGGGGAGCATTGCTTGCAGGTTTTCAGACAGTTTCTAAAACTGAAAACCATCTAAAAAACAGACTAAAAACCCTTACCCTGGGGACATGCCTTAAGGGCCCGTTTACACATCAATGGACAAATAGAGGTCCCTTTATCCGACCGGCATTTGTCCGGTTTGTGTGCCGTGCACATGGTAGCCGGGGGGACGGCTTTTCTATGCGATGAGCGGAGAAAAGCCCTTCCCCTTCACATTCACTTGCACATATTCCGTCCGAAAACCGGACGTAAGAATGTGCATGTTGAATGTCTTTCGGGCGGTCTGCAGGCAGAAAAACCGCCAGGCGGAAAAGCCGTGCAGTGGGGACTGCTGCGTGGGTTTTCCATAGGAGCCCATTCTGCTCGTTTGTGGCTGGTTTTTCAGATGGTCTGCAAAACCTTAAACCGTCTGCAAAACAAACTCGTGCCGTGGTGACATGCCCTAAGGGTACTTTCACACAGTGCAGTTTAGGTGCAGTTTTAAGGGTGCTCTCACACAGTGCAGTTTTGATGTAGTTTTAACTGCGCTCCAATTATGTGCCTTTATTACCAGCAAGCTTCTTTCACTTATCTAAACTGTTTAGGAAGTGAGTAATCAATTACTGTGTTTGAAGTCTTGTGGATTACAAATGCACTTTTCAAACAGTTTAGATAAGTGAAAAAAGCTTGCTGGTAATAAAGGCAGATAATTGCAAAACTGCGGTGTGTGAAAGCACCCTAACAGTATTTATTTGCCACGGATTGTCCAATTTAGAAAAACAGCACCCAGAACTTTTAGGGCATGTCCCCACAGCACGCGTTTTGAGACGGTTTTTCAGGCGGTTTGGGGTTTTGCAGACCGCCTGAAAAAACGGCCGAAAATGAGCACAATGGGGCTCTATGGAAAACCGTGCAGCAGTCCCCACTCTGCACAGGTTTTCCGCCTGGCAGTTTTTCTGCCCGCAGGCCACCTGTAAACCATTGTGCTTGCACAATCTTCCGTCCAGTTTTCGGACGGAATCTGTGCAAGCCAATGTGTAGGTGGAGGGCTTTTTTCCGCTCATCCCTGAGAAAAGCTGTCCCCCCCAAGGCCGCGTGCACAGCACACAAACCGGACAAATACCGGTCGGATAGATAGTGATCTCACATGGAGTACCACAGATCTCAGCGTATACCAGCTATTGCTGTATGTAGAATAAAGGCTAACCCACTGACCTACATTTTGCTGAATGAAAATTAACGTACAATATAAAAGTATAAAAAAGTATTTTGTACGATTTTAATTGTAAAAAACGAAAACTATAGAAATCTGAACAAAATATTATAATTAACATAATACATTTTACATTAAAAAAGCAACTCAATGAACGGCTTTAATCTCTAGAGAGAACAGAAGCTCCTAAACGTCAGTCATACTGTTCAATGTTTCTCTTTCTACTACATTACAATGCTCTCCCTGTGTCAATCTCAATTTGTGGTTAGAATGTTGCAAGGGATAAGTAAATCATAGTTAAGAACTGTAACATTCAAATTAATTATGCTCATAAAAAAATTTGTTCTGATTTTTATATTTTTCATGTTTTATAATTATAAAAAAATTTGTTCTGATTTTTATATTTTAATTAAATTCTTATGAAATACTTTATTTTATACTGTTATATTCTATGTTAATTTTCCTTCAGCAAAATGTAGGCCATTGGGTCAGTAGGTCATGATTTTGTATGTTTTATAAACTTTTGATTAACATTTTTTCATACAATTTTTTTATTTTTAGTCTTTTCTACATTAAATGAAACAAATTTTAATCACATGCTGATCAGTGTTGAAATTTAATTTTCATGCTCTCAGCCTTTATTCTACATACGCCAATAGCCGACACTCCGGTGGTGCACCAAGCAAGATCACTACCATAGTTTCTATTCACTGACATGCTATTCTAATGGCTTTTCTTTTATTTCTAGCCTGCTGTAATATGTTTTTAATTATTGATTTACTATAATAACAGGATTTATGGTAGATGCTGTATTGGTTTTCTAATTTTATATTATTTAAATTATTATTAATTTTATAATATATAGTTTAATATTAATGTTATATTTTTTACTTTTTGAACATTTTAGATGATATAATTTTATATAAATTTTATCTTATTGTTAAATTATTAAATTGTATATACTTTGATAATTAACATTAGCTACCATGGCCCAAGCTGTCAGGAATTCTGTAAAGTCTTTTCTCGCGCACCAACCAATGCCGGCTTACAATGCCGCAAATTTAGGCTTCGTGCCAACATTACTCTGCGATCCACCTATGATGCGCAAAATATATGAATCGCAGTAGGACAGGTTCATACATACTGGCGCATTCTACATTGCTCTAACGTCATATAGAACGGTGGTTGTAGTCATCTGCGTAAAGTTCTGGAACACTGTGTAAGCATGTTTTTCAACTTTGTTTGTACCGCGCACACTTATTTAACATACTCGGGGCCCCCTCAACCTGGCACAAAATAGACTAAAACGTTACTATTTACATCTTGTTTATTATCGTTCTAGCCGGACAGATCCATTCTTTACCTTCTCCTTGTATGCTCTGTCACTACCTTTTCTTGTTTCTTCTTTATGGGGGCAAAGTACATGTGATTATGGCCTTCGCCCTAGTATGATCAGCATGTCTTGGCTTTTTTTTTCTGTTCTTTTTTTTGTTTTTTTTTTTTTTTTTTTTTTTTTTTTTTTTTTTTTTTTTTTGTTTTTTTTGTTTTTTTGGGTTTTTTTCTTTTTTTTTTTTTTCTGCTTTTATCCTGGGGCCCTTTCCCTTTTTTAGATGGGTTTGGGTAGAAATTGCAAAGGGGGGGCTACCGGGCCTTCCCTTTTTTTTCCGGGCCTCCTTCCTTTAATTCCTCTTTAAACCCTCGTTCATTCCCTTTTTTTGTCTGTTTTTCTTTTTTGTCTTTTTTTTTTGGGGGGGGGGAATTCTTTTTTATCGGCGTTACGCCCGCATAATGTAGCTATGGGCTGGCGAGGTGCCGGCCCCCCACTCCCGCCCCGCCCCCGTCCACACGGTGTAATTGCGGAGCGTGATTATGGGCTCCTAGACCGAAATGTGCACTGCCCCCAACCAATACAACCACTCACAGGAATAAATCTATATATTATCAATAACATAAACTTATAACCTACAACACCACTGTATAGAGACCACAGAGTGGTCAGACACCAGCTCAGGTCACCAACACATGACTGTGAATACAGCCCCCTGTAAGTTTACATGCCACCTGTAGAAATAAATGCCTCAGGTAGGTATATCGTCCATTGAAGATAGGTAAGCATACAGCCCCCTATATAGTCCCCTGTAAACAGGTATGTATACAGGCCCTTGTAGGTATATAGCACTCTGTATGTATACAGCCTCCTGTAGGCTTATAGCACCCTGAATGCATACAGCCACCTGTAGGTCTATAACCCCCTGTAGGTGTACAACCCTCTGTAGCTGTATAGCCCCCTGTATCTATACAGCCCCCTGTAGGTGTATAGTCCCCTGTTGGTATACAACCCCTGTAAGTATATATGCCTCCTGTATGTATATAGAACCCTGTAAGTAGAAAGGTATACAGCCACCTATAGGTATATAGCCCCCTCTAGATAGGTAGACATACAGCACCCGCTAGGTATACAGTCACCTGTAGGTATATATGCATCCTGCATGTATATATCCCCCTGTAGATAGGTATGTATATAGTCCCCTGTGAGTGTATAGCAGTGTATAGCCCCCTGTAAGTATACAGCCCCCTGAAAATTGTAGGTGTATAGTCCCCTGCATGTATACAGACCTCTGTAGGTGTATAGCCCCTTGTATGTATACTGCTCCCTGTAGCTGTATAGACCTCTCTACATCTATATCACCCTGTAGGTATACAACCCCCTGTAGTTGTATAACCCCCTCCATGCATACAGTACCCTGTAGGTGTATTTTACCCTGTACATATATAGCCCCCTGTATCTATACAGTCCCCTGTAGGTGGATAGGCCCCCTGTAGATATACAGCAACCTGTACTGCCAACCTGTGCTAGGTAGGTTGCCTAATCTGAAGGATTAAAAAAAATAAAAAAAAGATACTCCCCTCTCCCTCTTCCCCCACCAAGGAGTTGGCCTTGGAAGCTGGTATCAGGTGTAAGTGGCGTGACATCCTCACGCTGTCTGCATGAGCCCGCTGCTTTCACTGACGACCGCCGGCACATGACTTTACAGTGCAGACAGGCCAGCAGTGAAAGAATAGAGCTGCAAGCTCCTGTTTTCACTGGGTAGAGTACTGCCTCGGCGTCCCCCATGTGCTCATGGGTCCTATTATGCCCAATGGAAAGGATAGAAAAGAGGGTCCTGCATAGGGGAGGTACTATAGGCTATACACTCATATTGCAGCCTATACTATACTGGCTTGCAAGTCAGGACGCTATCAATCTATTTAAGCTTAAAGGGGATTTGCCACCAGACCAAGTACTGACCTCCTTCAGCATGAGAGCAAGATGTCAACAAATCACGCTGAGTCATGAAGCTGCAGTGGAGAGAGGGAGAGGGGAGGGGGGAGTGAGGAATCCAAAGGAGCGTCTCAAAACTTAAGTGAACTAATAAACAGTATAACAGTGGATTCAATACAGCAAGACACAGAGTCTCAGACGGCACTGTCAGGAGAAACCTTATCTGCTAAGCAGCTTATGTAATGTAAACAAATCACGCAGCAAGACACAGAGACGCACACAGACACACACAGCCAAGCACAGAGCTGCATAAGGGGATCCTGTGACATGTTCACTCAAATAATCAAAATATAACTTGTGACTTCTGTATACAAAAGAGAACACATATACTAAACAGCACATTGAAAGCATCTTCAACAGATAAAGCAGGGATCTAATAACACTACAGCTAGTTATTCTGTATACAAAAGAAAACATATTGCTACCCGGTGCCTTAAAAGACCATTCATTCTGCCTGTCATCAGATAAGAAGTGATTCACTGAAGCGCGGCCTTTCAGCTCATGGGTCATGACTAGGGGAAGCTTTGTGATAACCAAGGGGGGGTTGAGAAATGCTGTAGCTCTCAGAGTTTTCACTTTTTTTAATCACATATATTTAGAAAAGTGATTAAATACCCATTTTGGAGGTTCCCACGTCAACATTACATGGTGGCAAAACCCCTTTAAGTCAGTTTGCATGACAAGTTTACCCTAATGTGAATGATACATGAAAACTTACCTTTTGTAAATATATTTTTTGTGGGGTTTTTCTTTGGGGTTTAGTTTCTTTGGGAGTTTTAGGTAGATAGGTATGCAAGTCGCTATTAGGCAAGTGGATAGGTAGGTAGATACGTATATAGGCCCCCCATTAAGTAGGTAAGCCCCCTATAGGTAGGTAAATAGGTATCCCCCCCCCACACCAGTTAGATAAGCTCACCATTAAGCAGCTAGTCCCCTATTAGTTAGACGTGCATACAGTTGATATGATTAGTTTGGTAGAAAGATCAAGCCTCATGCCTGTTCTTTTTACCAAGCCTGTGAAACAAGGGCTATGACAGCAGACTCCCTCTTGCTTCCCATTAGGCCTGTAATACCAGTTGTACTGTCCTGATGGTGACCCCATGCATGCTTATTGCAGAACAAGACAAAAGGACTTCTGTGATGGTTTTGAGCGCTATTGAAGTCCCCAAGAGAACCGTGTCTTTTATTGGGGTTTTTGTTGCTGTCATTATCATGGGGGCATCACTTATGACTATGACACTCAGGACACTGGGGCTACCATTGTCAGGGATATAGTAAGATACTCTGCTGGATCTATTGCTTTAAAAAGTGCAATGGCCTACAAATAATGGGAACCTCTTTTGTATCATGACCCAGAATATCTTGGTGAGCAAATACAGTATATTTAACAAGTTCTGAAGATAACATTTTCCCCTTTGCATGACAATTATATTTACTCAACAGCAGGTGGCAGTATTGTCTTGCAGCACAGTTTAGACTTTTTATCTGCTTATAAAATATGTTTTGTTACTGGTATGTTGCCTTTTGTGAGCAAATTGAGTACTTAATATGTGGATTTTTTTTTTTTTTAAAACAAATACTTAAATTAAAATGAAAGAATCTTTACTTTCCAAAATTTTTTTCAACCCATGTTTTTTCATGGATATAAATACAGTGCTGCTTTTTAAAAAAAAAACAAAACAACGTTTAATTAGATTTGGGATTTAATTAGATTTTTTGTTTACAATGATTAAATAAAAATGCATAATGAAGATACATTTCTAAAGAGTGTTCTATATGGAAAATAACTGAAAGTATAACTATTCATCTCTGTTACTATGACACACATAAATGAAATAGTCATTGATCATAAAAAATCAAAGCTGTCAAGTTGTTAGAGCAATTCTAGCTAAACTATACCTGCAACTAAAAGCCTCAACTACTGTTGAGTCACTGTTGTGGCAAAAAAACACATATGTTATTAGGTAACAGAACATCCAATAATATTCGCTGTTATATGGACAAGGTTATTAAAAGAAGTTTTTCCAGTTCAGGAGTATGTTATCATGCCTCATGTCTTGCACAGCTCATTGTGACAGGTCCCCGAGAATGAGTCCTCTGCTTGTCATGCTGTTTTAGGAGCATTTTTATATTGACATACTTAGTACTCCAGGGGAGTCCCATTCTCCCTCTACTATATCCATATGCTTTAAAAATACAATTATAAATTAGAAGTGCCATGGTACAGCTGCACTCTTACAAAACTGAATAAGGGTAGGGATTGACTGTCTGGTAGCTGCATATGTCCATAATACATGTCCTCTATCCGGCTTGCAAAAATGGCGCCCCAACACCTATTGACAATAAACTAAACAATACCACCATATATCCAGGGGCGTAAATAGAGAAGTCTGGCAAGTCTGTCATAGCAAACTTTTTTATGGGCCCCCTATCTGGCAGACTCCCACCTGCATGAAAACATATACGGTAATGTCAGCTAGTAATATATGCGGTAGTTACTGACGCATAATACAAGAAGCGTAAATACATTCACCATACATATCTCTACATCATACTGCTGTGCTCCAGAAGATTCGCGTCGGTGAAATCCACTACACCAAGACATAACTTACCAATAATGGATACTACGCTTAGAAGGACCCCAATTATAATGGATAGAACGGACGTCTATAGTGCAGCAAAATGATTACCATCACATAGTGACTGAATAATACCAATATGCATAAAGATCAGTATGCAAAGACCAATATTCCCTCCATACAGTGATCGTATAGTGGTAGATACCAGTGTACTCATATTTTGCAGACCTTATTCATATTTACCTCTTGCCATACAGTGGCCCATATAGTGGCTAGATACCGAGTGACACAGGTGCGCTTGCAGACACATAAGTGATTAGATGCAGTTACAGCGAAATGATCAAAGGTGACTCATTTCTTCTCTGAGTTGTTCATTTCTCTTTTCTTCTGCATATGAGTCTAGACCATATGCACAAATTCTTCCCAGCCTCACACTCATCCCTTCAGATTTGGACACAAATATCTTAGAATCCTCACTTTTTCAGCACCTCCCTCACTGTCCCCTCAGCTCTGTACAAACTTCCCATGGGTGGGAGAGGGGGTACAGGCCATAGCTTAGAATCTGGAGATTGTGCGACAGTTATGGCCTGTATCGATCATAATCATATTCTGCAGTCCAAACTCCTTCGCTTGCACCCAGAAGATGAGCCGCAGGCACGATTTTCAGGGGATGCACAATGGGCTTGAGTTTTGTAGCTGCCATTGCTTTTTGAAGTGTTCTGTTTTTTTTTTCTCCTGATTTACCGTTGGTCTAATGATGGATTTATTGGACTATATAGGACCAGTGTTGAATCCTTCGCTTTAATAAAATGGTCATTGAGGGCTGGTGTCCAGGAGTGTTTATTTAAACAAAGTGTTTTATGTGTTGTGTTAGTATGTTTCTTTTAAAATTTTATTCCAGTGTTAGTAATAGAGGTGCTGGCAATTGTAATGCCAGCAACCACCTTCTTCATATATTGAAGGCATGTGAGTGGTTGTTTTATCGGTATTCTTGCATGCTGTGCAATATCCATTGTATTATTCTGTGCTTTTTTGCATGCTTGGTGTGAACTGGTATCAATTTAAGGTGCAGTTTTTTATTCATCAGTAAGTGGTTCCGCTTCTGTTGAAGTGGGGTGTGGTGTGTGTTAAGCTATCTGCGGTCAACGAATTACCGACTGTTTATCTTTCCCCAAATAGCTTTGGGCCTGTGTTGCTCTCTACTGGGTTTCGTCTCTTAGTTTAAGCCATTGAGCTGTTAAGTATGGCTTTGTTGTGTTTTTTGATGTTATATTATGTATCAGTTTTGTGATTTTTAGTAATATTGTTTAGTGTGTAGTGTATGCTCATCTCGTAATGTGGACCGCCTTGACATGGGTTGCGAGCTGGTGTGAATTATAGTGGCCACTGTATTAATAATACCTCATATTTGATCTATTTTTCTATCTATGTGTATTGTCACGTTTTAGCCCGAAACAGTTTTGGGGAGCTGCAGGGGTGTGTGTTTTTTGTGTTGGACACTAGAAAGTGTTGCCTATTCAATTAGTATTGCAACAATAATAGGTTTGTAGCCTGCATGGTTCTCATCTCGTTTCTGTTATTAATGGGTTACCTTTTGAATCGTTTATCTATATGCTATTGTAATGCCAGCAAACACGCCACCTCATATATTTGAAGGCATGTGACGTGGTTGATGTTTTTCGGTATTCGTGATATTCTTGCAATCTCGCTCATGTATATACATGTGGCTTTTTTGCATGCTGAGTAGTGATGAAACAGGTATCAACTTAATGTGCAGTTTTTTATCTTCATTATTGTGCCCCTAGTGGTGGGGTGTGTGAGCTACTGCTCAGCAATTCCATGTTCCATTTACAATTGCTCACTTAGGCAACATTAGATTATGCATTGGGTGAAAGCGGCAACTTACTGTAGGATACCCTGCCTATATAGCAGGAATCCCACCCCGAAAAAGGTGACCCCACCCTAGATGGCTCACCCTGTAAGACCCTTGCACTCCGTGAATCCCGACGTGTTTCCCCATATAAACACGATTCATCATGGGACAAAATGTCACAGAAACTTCATCAGTAAAATGAACTAATCTTAAAACATATTAGTTATAGACAAAGTGGTTTGTGTGCATATCAGCATCACTAGATGTACCACCTCTAACTACCAGCTCAAAAATGAATAACTGCAGCCATTTTTCTGATGAAGTTTCTGTGACATTTTGTCCCCTGATAAACTGTGTTTATACGGGGAAACACGTCGGGATGGTGCAAGGGTTTTACAGGGTGAGCCATCTAGGGTGGGGTTGCTCTTTTTGGGGCGGTATCTCTGCTGTATAGGCAGGGTATCTTAGGGTAAATTGGCGCATTCACCCGATGCATAATCTAATAATGCCTGAGTGAGTAATTGTAAATGGATTATGGACCACGATTAATCCATTCAGGAAGATCAGAAATCGGTGTGGTACCATAAGTAAAAATAACGGTTACTCTACCTATACCTAAATTTTGGAAGTATATGTTAGGTACCCGATTTTCCCTGGCGTGTTCCTTTACTGTCAGTGTTGTTTTGTTTTACCTTTGAAAATATATTTTAATTAGGGAGTGGGGCGTTTTTAGAAGATATGATTAAAAGTAATATTTTAACCCTTTTTTCATTTTAGTGATATTGGTTTTTTAAGAGGGTTATGTCATATCTAATTGCCTCAGTGATAAGGCTTCAGGTAGATAGGCAGTCAAGGCCCTAGGTAGACAGGTAAACAAGAAAGGACCCAGGTAGGTAGGACACATTTAGGTAGACCGACTGTTAGAGATATGTGGTTGGGGCTAGATAGTGAGGTAAGGGGGTGGAGTTAGGGTAGTTGGTAGGGTGTGGTGAGAGATCTGTCTAGGTAGATAGGTAGGCCTCAAGTAGGTAGTAGGTAGACCCCAGTTAGGTAGCTAGTCCTCAGGTAGGTAGGCTGCAAGTAGGTAGGACCCAGTTAGGTAGGTAGGCCCAAGGTACATGGGTAAGCAGTAGGCAGGCCCCAGTTGAGCAGGCGGCAAGTGGGCCCCAGGTAGGTAGGTTGCAGGTGGGCCCCGCTTGTGTAGGTTAGTGGTGCGGGAGGTCCCTCTCATGGTAAAAGGTTAGATAATGTGGTAGGTGGATCCCAGGTAGGCAGTAGTATGTGGGCCTCATGTTTGGTGGGTTGTACATGGGCCCCTGTGTGTAGGTTCGGTTGTTAGGTGTCCCAGTTAGATAGGTTGTTTAGGAGGGCCCGAGTTAGGTAGGGGTGGCTAGGGGTGGCTGGTTAGCCCCCAGTTTAGAGACTAAATTAAATTAAGGGTGGGGTGAGATGGGGTCTCTCCCGTGAGGGCTGTGGGCCCCTCTCAGTTTGTGTAGGTTGTAGGTGGACCCCATTACTGAAAGAAAAAAATATGATACACTCAGGTCTCTGCACTTTCCTCTGTCAAAACGAGCGGCAACCGAGCTTCTTCAAGTGCCTGGCATGGGCGCCACAATGATGTGATGTCATTGCACCCCCTACATCAGCACTAGTGGCCAACGTCTGTTAGGCTTAAGGCCCAAGGCCTTAGGTATACTATGCTGAATAATGCGGAAGAATGTCGGTGGTGCTCTGCTACGCTAAGGGCTTTAACTGTTTGTATCATGGAACATTGTTCCTTTTTGTAGTGCAAAAGTAGTTGGTGGTTTTCTGCTATCTAGCATCTTCTACAGATGCTGGATGTGTAATAATTAAATAGTTGACTATCTCACAGGAACATGACCTGATCGAATGGTGGTTGGAGGGGACATTGCCCTCGATTCCTGGGCTGCCTTATGAATGCTCTGAGACAGAGGGGCCACAGGAAACTGGGACCTGTCTCTCACTTTTGACCTCTTCATGGCTATGGTCGTATATGATAATAATGTTTAATGGCAAAACTGTGTAGTCAATGGCAGCCGGATATAGGTGTGGTTTTGTTCACATGCAGCTCACAGACTGTCGGACGTTAACCTGATTGGGCAACAAAGGAACTAGCAGTAGACATTATAAAATGACCAAATGCAACTCTAATGTTTCTTTTAGGGCTCTTCACACTTATTTTGGCTTGTTGTGTTTCTATTTAAAAAGAAGCCCCAAAATGGCATTGTTTTATAGTGTCATTTGTTTTTTTTTCTTGATGTGTTTGGTAGCCTTTTTATTTGAAAAATTGATGATCAATTGGTTCACGTGTGTGTTATTCATGCCTTTTTGTTTTGTCGTTTGTGTGTGTACTCCCTTCCCTAATTTATGTGATCCATCACATGATTTGCACTGTGTTCTACAGTTCTACAAAAAATGATCATAAAATGGAACACTATGTCGCATAATGCTTTTTTTGGTGCGCAGAAAAAAAGATAGAGGTCTATGGAGATAAAATGCTACAAACGGAAAAAAATGCTACAACTACACAATGCTGCACTAAAAAAAAAAAAAAAAAATGCTATACACCTAAAAACACACCAAAAGTAAAAAGTCAGTACAACAGAAAAAGCAACACATTGTATTTTTTATTTGCCTTATGTCAGACTGCTGCAATTTTTGCCATAAAATGCTTTAAAAAAGATCGTTTTTTGAAGTGTAAGGGAAAGTTTTATCAGCTTTTTTGCTGCTGCAATAACATATTCGTGGCAAATTCGGGGTAACCGAACCCATCATACCTCTCAATAATGAATGTTTTTTTTTTTTAAGAGGCAGGGGGTTTTTATGGCCAAGGCTATTGTGAGCAAGGAGGTAATTAGTTCAATTGGTGTTGTAGAGTATATCATGTTAAGTTATATGACAGGTTTCTACATTACTTTCTGTCTGTGCCGGTTTTACATTACAAAAAATGTGATTCATAAGTCATATGATTCAGCATTTCATGGTTCCTGTCTGTTCGCGCAAAGTGATGTTTACGTATTATGTATGTTAATTAACTATTTTTTCAAGAAATGAGAAAAAAAAATAAATGAAAGTCTATGTGAGGATAAACTACTGAAAAAATAGCGCGTATACCTACACAATGCTGCATATGGGAAAAAACCCCCCAAAAAATCACCATAAAAGTGCGAAAAACACTAACATGAAAAAGCATTGCTGAAGTGCATTTCATATTTCCCTTTTGACTTACAGTTACCATCCAACCACATGTTTTTTCAGCAAAAAAAGGTAAAAAAGCTACAAAAAGTGGTAATACGTGGTTTAACACATATGATTTTTTTTATTATTATTTAAAGAAATGGCGCTGTAGTTTTTAGTATTTCCTAGTCCTGTATGAATCTCAAAACTACACGGACATCTATATGAATAATTCTGTTTGTTAAATTACCATAAGATTGGATAAATATGTTGTGCGAAGTATTTTGTGAGAAAGTTCAGGTCAATTTGCCTGATGGTCAATTTGCCATCTACTGCAATGCCATATTTGGAAGTGACAGATCTGAAAGTGACATGATATGCAGAAATATGACAGAAACTGATAGGACTCTACTGAATCTCCTCACTACCATCTGATCAGTTTTTCTTCATCTGTTCCACAGGTGTGCTGTTTATGTTGGGACAACAAATTCCCTAGCAACTACACAGCACATATATTGTATTAATTTTACCCTTGTTTAATGGTATGTGTTGATTTCACCCAAACTCTGTCTTCAATAATTACCCCGTGTTTATTTGTGTAGCCATTGATCCCAGATATTCCTCTTGAAGTGTTTTCTCAGGTGTTGGGCCCATTTGTAGTCCACCCATTTATGTCATTTGGGTTCACTGATGATATCAATGAACTCCACATAGCATAGTATAAGTTAGAAAGCTCAGGTCAATTTGAGTGATAGTCAATTTGCCATCCATTACAGTGCCATATTTGGAAGTGAGAGATTTGAAAGTGATATGATATGCAGAAATGGGACAGAAGTGGGCCAGGAGGATCGCCTTGTTTGTAAATAGAAAGAGACTGGTCTTTGTATGTTGTTAATTATGATAATCCAATGATTCCAGAGAGAAATCACAATGTCTCTATTCGCTTGGAGATATATGTCTTTAATTGTGCTCAAAAGTTTGACTTTCCCCTCGCATGAACTACTAAGTTTTTGCCTTTCTTGGTGCTTGTTTCATGAGATATTGAGATGATTACAGAGGACAAATCTTTTTTCCGAACTCGTACATGGTTAGTGGTTGAGTGAAACCTATTTATTGTCTATAGGGTCTTTCTTGTGTTTCTCTTTTTAAATCATTAATATGTCATATACCGAAACATCCTCAAATGAACCCTGATCAAAAGTAACTCCCTGGTGATTTTGGTCCTGGATAAACATGCACATAAGTTGACACAATTGGGTTTGAATGGTGCTAAAGGTATACATCTCCCTCACCTGTGAGCCTGATGCTTGTAATCAGTGTGTGCCATAAAGCTCCTGAGTGAGTTTCTGGGATCCGACAGACTTTTGCTTCTTTCATCCAGAACTGTATTGTTGAGTCATGGGAAAAGCAAAAGATTCTTAAAAGTGTTAACGGTGGATCTTACGGGAAAAGTAGTTGAACTGTATATAACAGTAAAGGGATACAAATAGATATCCATGGAATTGAAATGCTGTGTCAGCAGTGTTCAAACTTTGTGATTAAAACAAATCGAAAATCAGGGGCTCTGTAAAAACCAAACCACGGTCAGGTGACCAACCAAAATTTCGGCCACAACTGCCAAGAAAATTGTTTGGGATGCAAAGAAAAACCCACAAATAAGATCAGCTGAAATACAGGACTCTCTGAAAACTAGCGGTGTGGCTGTTTCAAGATGCACAATAAGGAGGTACTCGAAGAAAAATGGGCGGCATAGTCAAGTTCCCAGAAGAAAGCCATTACTGCACAAATGCCACAAAGTATCTCACCTACAATATGCCAAACAGCACAGAGACAAGCCTTAAAACTTCTGGAACAAGGTAATTTGGAGTGATGAGACCAAAATCAAACTTTTTGGCCACAACCATAAACATTACATTTGGAGAGGTGTCAACAAGGGCTATGGTGAAAGGAACACCATTGCTACAGGTGGATCGCTGATGTTTTGGGGATGTGTGAGCTACAAAGGCACAGGAAACTTGGTCAAAGTTGAAGGAAAGATGAATGCAGCACATTATCAGCCAATACTGGTGGCAAATTTGCACTTATCAGCCCAGAAGCTGTGCATGGGATGTACTTGGACATTTCAACATGACAATGATCCAAAACACACGGCCAAGTCGACCTGTCATTGGCTACAGCAGCACAAAGTGAAGGTTCTGGAGTGGCCATCTCAGTCTCCTGACCTCATTGAGCCACTCTGGGGAGATCTCAAGCGCGCAGTTCATGCAAGACAGCCCAGGAATTTACAGGAATTTGGAGGCTTTTTGCCAAGAAGAATAGGCAGCTTTACCATCAGAGAAACTAAAGAGCCTCATCCACAACTACCACAAAGGACTTCAAGCTGTCATTGATGTTAGAGTGGTCAATACACGGTATTAAGAACTGGGGTATGTGAACTTTTGATCAGGGTCATTTGGATGTTTTTGGTTGTCATTATGATTTAAAAAAAGAAAACACATTAGTTTGACAATAAATGGCTTAATCCAACCACTAACCATGAGTGGAAAAAAAGGTTTTGTGTTATCATTCATATTCTCTTAAAAAAGGACAAGAAAGCAAAAATTCTGCTGAGGTTTGTAAACTTTTGAGCACAACTTTACCTTGTAGCCATCTGCCTCCTATCTTACCACCCAGTCATGCCGCACAAAGGCCGCTCCTATACATCACTGAACCATCTGCTGTAACTTTTCATTCTCTTGCTTCTTGCTCCCGGAGACATCTCTTCTAACCCTGGCACACCCTCCTTTACCTCTAGCCTACCTCCTCTTCTGCCTCCCATAGAAATCCTGCTAACCTGCTTGCTATTTGTTATATGTCTTTTCCTGCCCCTTTTAAGTGTGCGTTGTGGAGCTCCTGGTCTGTCTGTAAGAAATTCTGTGATGTCCATGACATGTTCCTCTCTAAGTCCCTCAACCTGCTAGCTCTCACAGAAACTTGGCTCCAGCAATCTGACACCACTTCCCTTGCTGCTCTCAGCAATGGTGGTCTACACTTCACCTACATTCCAAGATCTGAGAACAGGCAGGGTGGAGGAGTCAGCATACTTCTTTCTCCACACTGCTCTTACCAGGTCATTCCTCCTGCACCCTGCCTTACTTTCTCCTCCTTTGAGGTCCACACCCTCAGACTCATCCAGCCATTTTCTGTCAGTTGTGTACAGATCCTCCGGCTCACCCTGCCAGTTTCTGGATCATTTTGCTGCATGGCTCCCTCATTTTCTCACTACTGAAATGCCCACTCTCATCATGGGTGATTTCAACAACCCCATTGATGACTCCATGTCTCCCTCTGCCTCTCAGTTTCTTTCACTAACATGTTCTCTTGGCCTCTTGCAATTTACAGACTGCCACCCACAAGGATGGGAACTCTCTTGATCTGGTTTTCTGTCGTCTCGCCTCAATTTCTAACTTCACTAATTATCCTTATGCGCTCTCTGATTATAACCTTCACTATCACTAAGGGTATGTTCAATTACGGTAGTCCATAGCTCTCATAGACAACTATGGATTACTCCTTGTCCCCCCGCGCATACAACACCATCATATTGTATGTGCGGGACGATAAGTGACATGTCAATTATTCGCGACGATTCCACGCCGCGAGTGATGCATGTAATGCTGCCGGCCCCTTCGTGCTTCGGGTGTATGCACTGATCAGCGCGACTCCCAAAACACCTGGCATATTGTGGCGCGTACTGTACGTGCCGCAATTACGCCGTGTGAACGTACCCTAATTCTCAACCTCGTCTGGACACACCTGCCCATCACACATTCAGAAATATCTGCTCCATTAACACTTAGGAACTCATAGACACCATACAGTCCTCACTGTCCCCAATTTCCTCCATCTCCTGTCCTTACCTGGCTGAAAAACAATATAATAAAACTGTCTCAACCACCCTGGACATATTGGCACCACTCAAATTCCACACCACCAGAGTCAAAAGATAAAACTGACAGTATCCAGTAAAACATCATATCTCAAACTCCAATACCCATCCTGTCCCTCCCCACACATCCTCTAGTCTTCTCTCAGCTCTTGACCCAATAGAAGAAGGCTTCTCTTGACTGCTCGCCCCACTACCTGCTCCAGTGACCCCATTACCACCTTGTCCAGTCTATTTCTCCAGCTGTCATCTCTCAACTTACAGCAATCTTCAAAATCTCTCTCCACTGGGATATTTCCATCTTTGTTTAAACACGTTGCTATAACCCCTTTACCAAAAAAAGCCCACTCTGGACACATACTGCGCTGCTAATTACCGACCAGTCTCTAACCTTCCCTTTATCTCTAAACTCCTATAATGCTTGGTCTACTCTTGCCTAATCCGCTATCTCTCTGCTAACTCTCTTCTTGATCCTTTACATTCAGGTTTCTGCATCTTACACTCTACAGAAACTGCTCTAGCAGAAGTCTCAAAAGACCTCCTCACAGCTAAATCTCAGGGCAACTACTCGTTGTTGCTTCTTCTGGATAGCTCTGCAGCATTTGACACTGTTGATCACCATCTTCTCCTCAGCATTCTCAGCGCCATTGGCCTCCAGGACACCACTCTCTTGGTTCTCATCCTACCTCTCTGTCTCATTTGCAGGTTCTACTTCTTCTCCTCTCCCTCTTGTTGTTGGGGTTCCTCAGGGATCGGTTCTTGGTCCTCTTCTCTTTTCAGTCTACACAGCTCCCATTGGACAAACCATCAGTAGATTTGGTTTTCAGTACCATCTCTACGCTGTTTACACTCAACTATACACCTCTTCCTGTGACATCACTTACCTGTATATAGATGTACTGTCAGGGTGTCAGGTTCATCCACATTTTATGTAAACCACCCTATATTTATGAAACATGGCTGGACCATTGTAAACTTAGCACTTCTCACCCTTCGTCTCACCCATACATCCTAAGGGTATATTCACACGGTGTAATTGCAGCGCGCATTTCTACGCGGCGTAATGTGCACCGCAATTACGGTAATTCATAGCTCTCAGAGAACTATGAATTATACCTCATCCCCCCGGGCGTACAATACGATTGTATTGTACGCCCGGGGAGAGAATTGACATGTCAATTGTTTGCGGCGCTTATGACAATGCGTGTGAATGGGGCCGCCCCCCCCGTGCTTTGGAAGTATGCGCTCATCAGCACGTGCTTCCAAAACATCCAGCATATTGCATCACGTACAGTAAACGCTCCAATACGCCCTGTGAACACACCTTAATAGATTGTAAGCTCACAGTGCCCGCACACCTTGTGTCTCATCCCAAGTAGCTTTTTATTGTGTAATGTCTGTCTTTTTGTATGTACTGTGGCAGTGTGACCATGTGCAGTTACAGGTCTCTGCCACTAGGTGGAATTTAGCAAGGTACCTGCTACAAACGTGCCACCGAATGGCTGGGTTCGGTGGGGGAAGGAGACTTGTGGGTGTTAGCAACAATAGATTACTAACAAAGGTAGCTAGAAAGGCTGCCTTGCAGCCAGGTATGGGTCTCCTTTCCCCCACGGGTCCCAAGCGTTGGGTGGGAGGCCGCCCCCACGTTCCAGGCCAGTTTTGGGCCAGTCCCGGTAGGCCTATAAAAAAAACGCCTAAAAACCCCGGTGATCGGGGGGCGTGGTCTACCACCTGAGAGTGGAGCAACAGGAAGAGCCCGGGAAGAGAGGGTCTGGCCCCCCGAGGCTTGAGGCAAAGCAGGTGGCTGCCTTCAGGAAGCCGAATTCAGCAGAGGCAGGAAAAACGTGGTTGTGGCGCTGGCAGTAGGCCAAGTCCACAGTAGTGAGGGACGTACCTTGTGTATAGTTTGAGGCCCGACCCAAGGTTTCATTTTTATTTGTTATATTTTGCCTCAATAAAACTGGCTGAGGCCAGTTTGAAACATTCCTCCGTGTTGGAAGGTTATTTGTGCCAAGATTGTTCTACCAAGGACGGCGATCCCCAAAAGCCAAGCGAGAAACCCCCAGGGTTTGGGCCAAGATGGCGTCTCAGAGCTAAGCGGACGCTTACATATGGTGGAGGCATGCGAAGGGCATAATTGGCATGGACTGACTGTGCACAAAGTGGTGCAGAGAAGAAAAAAAAAAAAAGGGCAGTTTACATAGGACTGTTGCAGTTTACATAGGACTGCTGGATGTTCGCTCTGGGTGAGCAAAGGTTTCTCTGAAGACAGACACACCCGCAGCAGCCCTGGGTGTCTGAAGAGACTGCCTCAGTGGAGCAGGAGACTGTCTCGGGAGAGACAGGGGATGCACCCCCACTAAAGAGACTGTCTTGCTGCCAGGAAAAAGTTTTGTGTCGGCTATGGAGGACATCTTTGAGTTGGTGCGCCGCATGACCACCCAGCCGGCAGGGCCACAGTACCTTGACCGACCAAAGCCAGGTCGTCCTTCCAAGGGAAAATCCAAGCGGCGCAACAAATCACAGCAACCGAGAACCGCCACTGTCCAGCAGGAGGAGCCGTGCTGGATGGGCCATAGAGCAAGATCTGCTCCTGAGGGTCCGGTGATCTGCAGGTCAGAGGATGTGCTGCCACGGATGCATTGGCTGCTGGTGGATGATCTCCCACTGTGGGTGGACATGGACTGCCGCCAAGATGTCTCCAGAGTGCACCCAGACATCGCACCTGGTATGAAGACTCGACCAGAAACGGGTAAGACCGTTCTAATGCATTTTAAAACCTGCTGTGGGACTGTCGTGCATACGCTTAGGGTTTGTGAGAACCTACAGTCCGGCTGTCTACTTGGCAGAGACTTCCCCCATTTTGGGCACTTGTGGGCAACCGCGAGGGTGTCAGGCAGAGGCAGTGACTGTTCCTGGGAAGTGCCCCCTATGGAGTATGTGGTGCCAAGGCCTGAGGGGGAGGAGCCAGAGTGGTCATCTTCAAAAGTTCCTGAGATGATAGTGGATGAGACTGACACAGCATATTTTGGACTGGAAAAGTGATGGACTCTATGTTCAGGACATATGCAATATATTACCCGTTTCAAAGGTTACTAAGGCAGAAAAGGGGCCTGTAATGGATGGCTCTGTCCACCTACCTGAGCAGGGGGTTGTTGGTGGGGCCACAGAGTTAGCATTGGTTACTGCAATGTGTGAACCTGCTTCTAAAAATGTTGTAACAGTAGAGGAGAGCAGCTCAGGCCTGCCCCTGGAGGTTATGGCTGTCAGCGCTAGCGAAGTAAAAGCAGAGTGTGAACTAGCTCCTGAAGCAATGCCAGCCCCAGCTGTAGCGCAGGCAAGCTCAAGAGTGCCCCTAGAGGTCATGTTTAACAGTGCTGAGTCTATAGCAGAGAGTGTATGTCCTGGGGTGCATGATAATCTGGAGACAAGGGTTAACACTACAGACTTAGGAGGAGTTAATGTGGTTGCCCCTAGTAACATGGTATCTCCTGCACGTTCGGCTGTAAAAATGTATGAGTGTGCGTGCCCTGAAGTTCTGTGTGAAGTGTCTGGAGTCCAGCTGGTGAGTGTGTCTGCCAGTGACCGCAGCGCACTGTGTGTACCTGATTGTAGCCTGCAAGTCGCAGGTAATGCATGCCCAGGGACTGATAGTCACCAGTTCTGTGTGACTGCTGTTGGTCTCAGAGAGGAGTTTTCAGGTTTCAGTGTGCAGCCTGGAAGGGAACTGGAGAATGCTGGGGATGTTTGCTCTCCTACACTGTGTGAGGAGACGAGTTTAATGAGGGTGTGTCCAGATTCTGGTGAGATGTGTGCATGCAGGAATGAGACCTCAGAGACCTGTGTAGAGAAAAGGTATGCTGAGATCTGTAGTACTACGGATTTCACTTGCTCCAGTAGTTGCTGTGTTGCCAGTAGCTTTTTCTGCCATGGTCACAAAGACTGCAGTGATAGGAGTGAGCTGCTGGACACCACAGAGCTGGGTGCGTGCTTGAACCCTAGTGAGAGGCAGGTGAGCGGGTTTAAATCCCCAGATGGTAAAGAAGTGCCTGATTCTGAGGCAGCTGAGACATTTTCCTTACAGGTTATGGAGAAACATATTAACAGAATCTCAGAGGTGTTATGTCCTGTGGTTGGGGAGAACGGCAGATGGATAGCATTTGAAGCAAGGTGTCCGCTGAACCTACGGAGGGTAAAAAGGTGACTGAGTTGCCTAATGTGAACACGGCCAGAGTGGTGTATGAGGGGGAGAACTATAAAGGCAATAGCTGGGCGGTTATGACTGATGTCCCATATGTAAATGTGTCCATCTTTGCCTCCAGCTCATTGTGTGAATTTGAGGTTGAGAAAGCCATAGAAGTATCCCAGGTAGAAGCTGAGAGTTCTCCCTTAGAGATGGTCATGGGGGATGTGAAAGAAACATCTCCACCCATTCATGCAGAGTGTCTGCTGCTAGAAAGCGCCAGTGAGAGGTGTTCACAGGAGAATGTGTCCTCTGTCACTGGTGAGGTGCCAGGTAATGTCAACATGGCAGACAAAGTGTCTATAGATGTTGCCAATGGGGACGCTGAAATCATTAGCATGCCTGCTGATTGTGGTGAGGTCTTTATTGCAGAACGTGCAGATTTTGTGACTCCTGTAGTACAAGATAAGCCTCCTCAAGTAGTCACCACAAGTCAAATACCTGGGGCAGACTGTAAAGCCCATGTGAGTGCCAGCGACCACTGTACTCATGCAAGGATATTGCATGAAAAAAACAAAACAGCTATGAATGTGGTCTTCCCTTTGTAGTGAGCCAGGTGTATGGAGGGATCGGCGTGTCCTCAAACATTAAAAACTCACCCAGTAAAGAGGCTGAGATTATCAGAAGAGATCTCCTAGATGTAGGGAGTGTCTGCAATAACCCTGTGCTCCTTGACCAGCAGGTTATGGATGGCACAGAGGTTAATGGTGCCACAGACGGTCCTACTGCACTGGAGGGTATCATTGCTGAGGTGGTCAGTAAGGTAGACCAGATTTTCTCGGGTCCAAACCAGGTAACCGCCGGTAGCCAAGAGGCAGAGCGTCAGGGTCCAGAGAAATTTGAGGCTGTATCTGACGCTAAGAGATCGGAGATGGTCAGTGAGGATCAGAGGCCTGGTAATCAAGAGATGTTTGGGACCCATTCTGATCCTGCAGACAAAGAGGTAGTAGGTTTGGGCTCAGGTGCGCCCCAAGTGGCCATGGTGGATAGAGACCCTGACAGGTGTGCTGTCATTACAGCTTCTGGTGACACTAGGGTGGTTGCTGGGACCAACCAGGTTCCTTTTGCGGGCGTAAGACCCACGATAGTGAAAACTTGGCCCAGTGGGGACAATGCCAGGGTAACCTGGGTATGGAAGAAGACTACAAGGCCCGGATAGCGCTGTATTGGGATTTTTCACTAGATAACCCTGTGAAGGTCAGCATGCAGGTGAAAGGTGGGAACATCCGTGTAGCAGAGCGTGCATGGGTTGTGACACCTATAGTAAGTGGCAGTAAACGGTTGGTTGGCCAACATGTGTTGAGTGCATGGTGTGAGCCCACAACTGAGTTGAGTGTGGACAAGTTGGTCTCTGCCCCTGAAGAATTAGTGAAGATGTTACACCAAAGTAGGAGCTTTGATCCCGAGGGGTGATGGCACAGGTGAAAAAGACCTATGCCTTATTCAAAGGGGGGGATATGTGGCAGTGTGACCATGTAGCAGTTACAGGTCCTCTGCCCACTAGGTGGAATTAGCAGGGTACCTGCTACAAACGTGCCACCGAATGGCTGGGTTCGGTGGGGGAAGGAGACTTGTGGGTGTTAGTAACAATAGATTACTAACAAAGGTAGCTAGAATGGCTGCCTTGCAGCCAGGTATGGGTCTCCTTTCCCGGGACGGTCGAAGCGTTGGGTGGGAGGCCGTCCCCACGTTCCAGGCCAGGTTTTGGGCCAGTCCCGGTAGGCCTATAAAAGGACGCCTACTCCAGGTGATCGGGGGGCGTGGTCTACCACCTGAGAGTGGAGCAACAGAAGAGCTGGGAAGAGAGCTCTGGCCCCCAGAGGCTTGAGGCAAGCAGGTGGCTGCCTTCAGGAAGCCGAATTCAGCAGAGGCTGGAAAAACGTGGTTGTGGCGCTGGCAGTAGGCCAAGTCCACAGGTAGTGAGGGACGTACCTTGTGTATAGTTAGAGGCCAGACGGCCAAGGTTTCATTTTTATGATTTGTGTTTTCTGTAATCGTGTGCCTCAATAAAACTGGCTGAGGCCAGTTTGAAACATTCCTCCGTGTTGGAAGGTTATTTGTACCAAGATTGTTCTACCAAGGACGGCGATCCCCAAAAGCCAAGCGAGAAACCCCTGAGAGGGGCCAAGATGGCGTCTCAGAGCTAAGTGGACGCTTACAGTACTTACACCCTCTAAATTGTAAAGTGCTGCAGAATATGTTGGAACTATACAAAGTAAGATTATTATTATTGTGCAATGCGCAGAAAAAATCTGAGAGAAACCCTTAGATTTTTGCGGCATATTACATTTTATCCATATAGATTTCACTGCAATTTAGGATGTGGTTTAGTACTATACAGTGGTTCTAATTTGGCTCATGTCGCATTTTCCGCGCTGAATATGCATAGAAAGCACATAGATAATTGATAAGAGCATGTATTTCTTTACGTGATTTGCATGTATTCTTATTGAAAACAACGGGGCAGTGTAGTTGTGTTTTTGATGCGTATTTTGGTACATGAAACACCATAAAAAATTCTTCATGTGAACCCAATCTAAAGGAGAAACAAGCATCCATAGCTCAGGTGGGAGTGATGGTGCTTGCATCTGATGAAATATTTTGTATGCTTAAAGGCCTACAGCTGATGACCAGGTGCTTCACCAGTCACAGCCATATAGAAGAGAGGCAAAGAAAGTCAATGCTTTGACATACATATAACATCATGGTTACAGATTGTGTGGTTCACAAGTCAACCCAACAAAATCTCACTCTCTCAATTATAAAGCATGATTGTGCCTGAATTGGGCAGTAGGTATATTTCCTGTTGCAGGACCTAGAATATGATAAAGTGAAAAATGAATGTCACAATAAGGAGATGCCTGCTACAGTCTGTAACAGAACTGTAACTGCGGAGATTTATTTTCTAGCAAGATGTTGACCCTAAACATAAAGCAAAAGCTCCACACTACTGGCTTTAAAAAGCCCTGTAGTGGTCTAATCGGAGTCCAGAGCTCAATCCAGTTGAGAATTTGTGGCTACAATTGAAAATAGCTGTTCATTCATGCCTTTCCCACTGCAACCAAGCCAGCAGAGCTTGAATACCTTTGTAGTAGGGAAAAATTACAATGCCCTGCGAGGAACAAGAGTACACAATCAGACATGTACATTTTTTTCTGGCAGTCAGTGCACAAAAAAAAACAACAAAAAAAACCTTCTGATTAAACTTCATGTAATTCAGTTGCTAAACAAGTAGAAGAGTTGTATGTTCAATAAATATTCTTTATGAGCATTTGTTGGTGTAACTACCACTTTAGCAGGTCTACCAGCTGCTATGGATTGCAACAAGAAAAGGAATGGGAGTTTTGGCCTCATTTCAATTCTTGTCATAATGCCTTATAGTTAAAGGGGTTTTCTCACCATGCAGTTTCACAGAGCCACAGCTAGCTTTAGACTCACACTTCCTGGTCAGGCTGTGGGTAGTTCTATAGCAGTGTTTGACATATCAGCTCTGCTATTCCTAGCTATAGCTGTTAGAGTGACATGACTGCAGGAGAATTATAAAGTGTAGTCGACAAGACTATAGAGCTCTAAAGGGCAAAAGCTTTTCATTTATTTAAGTAAACAAAGTCCATTACTGGAAATAAGATTCTGCAGGGAGTGACTTATGATGGTCGGACTGACTGACTGACGGTAGCTTAGAGTAATGAGAGATAAGAGAGAGGAGGGAGAGGTGGGAAAGACGGTCGGTAACCAGAGAAACCTCTACAGTGTAAGAAATCATCTTTATCTCCTGACCAAAGCAAAATCTAAACAGCAATTTATTTGATTACAGTATTCATTAATCACGATCACGTGACAGCTCCGATGGGAGCAGGCAGCAGGAGCTCCCTCCTCCTGCCTGCGACTTAGCTCCAACGATTTCAACAGATCGTCTTAGCTAACGGGTTAATCACCCGTGGCCGGAGCTCACTCCAGTCGTGGGTGATGTCACGATTGTGCAGGGCTCGCTTGTAAGCCCGCACAATCACTAGGACGTATCCATACGTCCATTTGCGGGAACGCACTTCTCGCTAAGATGTATGGATACGTCCAATGTCGGGAAGGGGTTAAAAAATGATGCCAACCTACAGTAGACATATGGTAGATGCTAGTTATAAACTATTTTGAGTGGAATAACTCTGTCTAACACGCAGACATTTTTTAACTTTGAAAATGACACATTTTTCAAAGTTTTCACAATATTTTTCACAAATAAGATTGTATAGATTGAAATTTCTTACTAACTTAAAGCGCATTGTGTCATGAGAACACAGCCTCTGAATCACTTGGATAGGTAAAGGTGTCAAAAAGTTATTCTCACATAAAGTCACACATGTCAGATTTTAAAAATGAGGCTCTGTTAGGAAGGCCAAAACTGGCTCCAGTGGTAAGGGGTTGACTGTGTTTTCCCCATCTAAGAACATACAAACAGTTAAATAAGCAGCACGGACTCAGGGATCCAGTGCATACATTCTGGATTCCTGGGACATACATGCACCACCTGGGGCCACTATGCTTTTGGGGCCTCAGAGCAACTGCATAGTGTGCCCAATGAATAAGATCACTGAGACACAAAAAATGGCCCCAACAGGCAGCAGGGTAAAGCCACATCCAAAAACTATTTACCATAAGGTAACAAAAAATCCGTACCCCTAGAAACCCATAGAAGTCCTATAGATCAGGGCGTCACTAGGCAGTTTTATCCAGGGCATAACCCCCATCACCGGTCTGTTGCCGGCTGCTGGGCCGCTGCCATAAGCCTAGAGTGCCAGTGGTCTTTTCAACTGTATATGCATCCTCTGGAGAGTTCCTTGCCCCGCGGGTTTGTGGCCCACTGGTGTATACAGCCAGGGACGTAACTAGAGACTCGGGGTGCCGGGGTGCAAAACTTCAGCTTGGGGCCCCCCCTACCGCCAGACACTGTCTGTTGACCAATACTTATTAACAACAGGTTCTCTACTTGACATGGCGGATGCCTGTGGTGTAGCACGCTGCAGAAAATTATTTATATTAAATGGAATTGTCCAATAGAAGAAAATTAATTTCAAATGGGGCCAAAGAAAAAACAAGTTATACAGCCAAAAGGTCTGTTCCCTCTTGTCCTCCCCCTCACAAAATAAAAAAAAATGTTGTGGGGTGAACAGGAAAACAAATGCAATTGTGCCTTTTGTTTTATGAGTTTAGTTGTTGCTGTTGGAGTTTATGCTGAACAGTTTATTGACTTATCTGTATTCTGCAGGTCAGTATGTATACATGGACCACATTATCACTACTATATACAGTGTAGGAAATAATTATTTGATCCCTTACTGATTGTGTAAGTTTGCCCACTGACAAAGACATGAATAGTTAATTTATTTGCATTTTGCAGTGAAAAAAAAGTATTTGATTCCTCTGGTAAACAAGACTTAATACTTATTGGCAAAACCCTTGTTGGCAAGTACAGCAGTCAGACTTTTTTTGTAGTTGATGAGGTTTGTACACATGTCAAGAGGAATTTTGGTCCACTCCTCTTTGCAAATCATCTCTAAATCATTAAAATGTTGAGGTTGTTGCTGGCAACTTGGAGCTTCATCCCCCACTCCAAAAAATTTTCTTTTTGGGATTAAGGTCTGGGGACTGCTAGGGGCCCCTCCCAAAAATTTAATGGCTTTTTTTTTGAGCCACTCCTTTGTTCCTGGGGTGTAAAGTTTTTGGGGCAATTTTCTTGCAAAAAACCCAGCCACACCCATTTTTAATGTCCCCGGCGAAGGGAAGGGGTTGTCACTCAGGATTTTTAAAGGTACAAATTTTCCTTTTTCCCCCTTTATGTGGGGGGAAGTAGTCCCCTTCCCTTAGCAAGAAACACCTCTAAAATATGAAGTTTCCCCACCTTCAAGCTTGAAAATGGGACGGTTTTTTCTTTGGGTCATTTGGGACATTTTAACATGGCGAGTTGAGTTAAACTCAAAGAGCCAAAATTTTTTTTTCTCATCTGCCCAAAACCAAAAACAAAACCCCTTCCCCAAAACACTCACAGAATCATCCGGGTGGTTTATTGGGGAAATTTTATATGGGCCGAAAATTTTGCTAATTTTTTTTCGGGGGGCCTTGCAGGGACTAAGGATTTAAAACCAATTTTGCGTTTAAAGGATATTACCCAAAATTTTTTAAAGGGGACGATGGGCCCCCAAAAGCCTTTAGAAAAAAATTAACAAATTTCCCCCCCTGAGTTTTGGGTGATTCTCTCACCTTTTCCCCATGATCAAGGGTACCCAGGCTGCCCCTTTAAAAAATATCAGGGCCCCACACCGCTGAAAAAGTCGCCGCCCCCCCCTCCCCCCCCCTCCCCCCCCATTATTTTGAAATTTTACAGTTTTCAAATTTGGGGAGGTTCCAGAAAGTATAAAAAAAGAGCCAGAAAATACTGCCACTGATCACCACATGGCCCCCACTATTATGTTTTCTGACCAAAACCATTTTTAAACCCCGACCAATGTGCAAATAAAAATATACAAGACCTTTTAATAAACCGCCGCATAACGCTACCAAACAGTACTGAAACATACCCCCCCGAAATGTTAGTGAATATAAATCAATAAAAACCGATATTACAGGGGTATTAAAAGGGGTGATACGGGGCACCCCAAATGCAATACATTTTTTTGACTCACAGGGGACGTCTCGTCGGGCCCAGTCCGTTTTAAATTTTTCCCCCTCTTCCCCCAAATTTGGGCCCCGACTAGATGACTTCTCCCCGGCTTAAAAGGGACCCCGCACACTAGGGCCCAGAGGGAAGGGGGGGCCCGGGACAGGGGCTTTTGAGGGAAACCCCACAAGCTAGGGCCCCAGGGGGAAGGGGGGGCCCGGGACAGGGGCTTTAGAGAGGGGCCCCCCACCGGGTAGGGCCCAGGGGGAAAAGGGGGGGCAGGGCCCAGGGGGGTTTTGGAGGCCCCCACCAAGGGAAAGGGCCCAGGGGAAGGGGGCGCCTGGCTCAGGGCTTCAGAAAGGGGGCCCCCCAAAAAGCTAGGGCCCAGGGGGGAAAGGGGGGGGCTGGCACATTGGGGTTTAGAGGGGCCCCCACAACTGGTGCCTGGGGGGGAAAAACCAAAGGGAGGGGGGGGGCTTCAGAGGGGGCCCCCGGGGGGGGTGGGAGGAGCAGGGGGGGCCTTTAGAGGGGCCCCACAAGCGGGGCCCAGGGGGGGCACGGGTTTGGGGGGGGGGGTTTCAAGTGGGGGGTGCTGGGGCAAAGGGGAGCTTCCCGAGGGGCCCCAGAGGGGGGGGGCCCCACCCCAAACGGGGGCCCCCCCCGGGGGAGGGTTTCCGTGGGGGGCCCCGGGGTTTTCAGTGGGGCCCCCCGGTTTTTTAGTGGGCCCAAAGGGGTTTTTAGTGGGGCCCAAAGGGGTTTTAGTTAAACCCCAGGGGGTTTTATGGGGCCCCAGGGTTGCAGTGGGGGTTTTGGGGCAGGAGGAGGGGCTTTACTTCCCAAAATGTGAGGGGGGGGGCCGGGCTCCAATTTACCGGACCGCCCAAACCCTGAACAGGGGCTGGGAGCAGCATCTCCAACTTTACTTCAATTCCCTGCTCTTCCCGTGGGGGATCGCCCCTCCTCCCCTCTGCTCTGGCAGGAGTCACTGGGGAAACCCCCCCCACAGGGAGAAAAGAGGGGGGGGGGATCCCCTCACAAGGATGAGCAGAGGAAACTGAAATGGGGGGAGACGCTGCGGGAGGGGCCCGTTCATGTATTAAACCTCCTTTCCCTTGGAGCGCGGGGGGCCCGCTCCTCACCCCCTGTGGGCCCCAAAAGGGCCCCCCCGACGGGCCAGCTGTGCCGCGGGGCCCCTGTTTTAGGCTCAAAGGAAAACTAAATTTTTGAAAAAAAAGGGCCTTTCTTGCCGGGCCCCTTGTTTTAATCGGCCCCATTTCACCTGTAACCCCTGTACCCCCTGTATGGCGGCCCTGAGGATACCCCATGAGGTGAGATTTTGCATGTACCCCAGATCTATGTCGATTGACAGTCATTTTGTATTTCTTCCATTTTCTTACTATTGCACCAACAGTTGTCTCCTTCTCACCCAGCGTCTTACTTATGGTCTTGTAGCCCATTCCAGCTTTGTGCAGGTCTATGATCTTGTCCCTGACATCTTAGAAAGCTCTTTGGTCTTGCTTATGTGGTAGAGGTTAGAGTCTGACTGATTAATTAAATTTGTGTACAGGAGTCTTTTATAAATGTGACTATTTAAGACAGCTGTCTATAATGCAGGTAACGAGTTGATTAGGAGCGTCTAACTGGTCTGTAAGAGTCAAAACTTTTAATGGTTGGTAGGGGATCAAATACTTATTTCTCTCAGCAAAATTATTTATACAATGTGATTTTCTGGATTTTATTTTGGATTTTCTATCTCTCAATGTTTGAATTAACCTACCCTTAAAATTATAGACTGTTCATTTATTTGTCAGTGGACAAACTTACACAATCAACAAGGGATCAAATAATTATTTCCTTCACTGTAGTGATTAATATCACCATAATGTTACTGACCAAACCAGTATACAAAGACCAATAATACCAATAGCAACAAAATACAAGGACCAAAGAATATCGCCATACCCTGGCCACATATCACCACCATAAAGAGATTTAAAAATTAAATTAAACTAAGACCATCATACAGTGACCATATAGTGGTAGATAGCAGTTGTACACAGGCTCTGCACACATAAGTGATTACAGGGCAGTTACATTTAGTGAATCACAGGTGATGTCTTTTCTGATGAGTCTCGTTTTTTTTTTTTCTTCATTCGGCCAGACCCTCATGGTGTCTTCTCCCGGCCATAACTCGTCCCTGCAGAATTTACCCCACACACGTTAGACTCCAAACAATGAAAGTTCCCCCAACCAACTACAGGGCCCTTATTTGTGCCATAAGTAGGTAGGAACACACTCCATTTTGTAGAAAGCCCCCCAGATTAGATAGGCGGATAGGAAGATGTTTCTTTTAGGTAATTTAGACCTTAAAAATTAGATAAGTGGCAGACTCTTCCTTTCTAAGTAGGTAAAGTTCCCCTTCAGTATAGGGCCCCTTCTAGTATGTAAGTAGATAGGGCCACTTAGGGCAGGCAGTTAAGGCCACTTAGAGCAGGCAGTTAGGGCCACTTAGTTAAGGCAGTTAGGGCCACTTAGGGTAGGTAGTATATAGAAAGGCAGGTAATTGGGCCCCCAGCACACAGATAGGCAGGTAATTGGGCCTCCAGTATATAGGCAGGTAATTGGGCCTCCAGTATATAGGCAGGTAATTGGGCCTCCAGTATATAGGCAGGTAATTGGGCCTCCAGTATATAGGCAGGTAATTGGGCCTCCAGTATATAGGCAGGTAATTGGGCCACCAGTATATAAATAGGAAG
The DNA here is from genome assembly GCA_025379985.1 of Phyllomedusa bahiana. Classification (NCBI taxonomy): domain Eukaryota; kingdom Metazoa; phylum Chordata; class Amphibia; order Anura; family Hylidae; genus Phyllomedusa; species Phyllomedusa bahiana. Next base: position 50,819 of record JAODAL010012262.1, read on the forward strand.
GTAATGGGCCCACAGTATACAGATAGGCAGGTAATTGGGCCCACAGTATACAGATTGGCAGGTAATATGGCCCCCAGTATATGGCTAGGCTGGTAATATGACCACCAGTACATAGCTAGGCAGGTAATATGGCCCCCAGTATACAGCTAGGAAGGTAATTTGGCCTCCATTATATAGATAGGCAGGTAATTAAAAATAAAAAAAAATACCAGTACTCACCTCTCTCCCTGCACTCTGTTTTCTTCCTGCACAGACAACTTGCGGCCCTCTGGAGTATTCTGCAGAGTAGGAAGTGCTCGCTGTCTGCTGCGTGGCAGCGTTCAAGTGTATGTGCATCCATAGGGCGCCCATACACTTGAGACCGTAGGCGCTTCAGGCCCATAGCCTGAGGTTGGGGGCTGCGGCAGTTTTATCTGGGGCACAAGCCTGTGGGCACCCCCAGCTTAGGGGCTCAGTCACAACTAGTAGCTAGTAGCTATTCCACTGTATACAGCACAGGCATGATGACATCAAATCGCCTGTGCAGGGACACATCGAGGAGCAAGTTCTTCGTCATGGGAAGAGGGAGAGTTGAGGATTATTATTTTTTTTACTTTTATTGGAGCCTATTTCTCTACCAACCTAATGGGGGGAGGAGACCTACATCCCTAGCAACATGCTGTCGGGCCATATATCCCTACCAACTTACTGGGCGGGACCTGCATCCCTACCTACATACTGGGCGGGGGGGAGGGGAGGAATATCCCTACCAACTTTTTGAAAGGAATCTACATCTCTACCAATTTATTGAGGTGCCCTATATACCTACCTACATACTAGGAGGGGGAGGGACCTATATACCTACCAACCTAATTAGAAGCCCTATATACCTACCGACAAACTGGGGGCCCAATATAACTAGCTACATACTGGAGGGACCTATATACCTACCTACATACTGGGGGAGCAAATTTACCTACCAAACTACTGGGGGATCTATACACCTACAAACTTTCTGTCGGGACCTATACACACCAAACTGCTAGGGGCCCTTAACACCTACCAACCTAGAGTGGCACCCTATGCATCTGCCAACTTAGGGGAGCTCTATACACCTACCACCCGACTATAGGATCTATACACCTACCTACCGCCTGGGGGGACCTATGTACCTACCCACCAAGGCGACCTATTCACCTGCCTACTTGGGTGCCCTGTATACCTTCGCAGGTTCTTAATGTGGCTATATACCTACACAGAGGTAGACCCAATGTACCTACTTACCTACTGCATGACCTATATATCTTCCTACCTTCCTACTTACTGTGCTGGTCTATATACCTACCTGGCTACCTTTTATTTGGGGGGAGCGAGGGGAAGGTTATATACAGTGCCTTGCGAAAGTATTTGGCCCCCTTGAACTTTTCAACCTTTTGCCACATTTCAGGCTTCAAACATAAAGATATAAAATTTTAATTTTTGTGAAGAATCAACAACAAGTGGGACACAATTGTAAAGTGGAACAAAATTTATTGGATATTTTAAACTTTTGTAAATAAAAAAAACTGAAAAGCGGGGCGTGCAATATTATTTGGCCCCTTTACTTTCAGTGCAGCAGCAGGGCTGCCATACAGGGGGTACAGCCGGTACTCCCGTATGCGGCCCGGTGGAATAAGGGGACCCGCTGCATGCGGGCCCCCTTATTCCTTATGACAGAGCGGGGCCCGGTGGCGCAGCCGCCGAACCCAGCTCAGGCTGGCCCACAGTGCGGGCCCCGAGCTCCTGGGGGCCCCGGAGGCAGTGCCGTCGCTCCCCGGGGACCGGCCGCGCATCCGGTCCCTGAACGCCCGGTCCGCGTCCCGAGCGCTCAAGACCGGGACGGGGGCGGGGACTAAGTCCCGGACCCCGGGCTCCGGGCGCAGCAAGGGGGGGGGGAAAAAAACCGTGCAGGGGTCCGCCTATTGCCGACTCCGCGGGCTCATTCACCGCGCCGCCTATGCAGGACCGCAGTAGCCGGCGGGAAGCGCCCGGGAACGGCAGGAGCGGCCAGGAGCCGGAGTGAGGCTCAGGTAAGTGTTTTTTTTTTTTTTTTTTTTTATATATACATATAAGAAAGGGGGCCCTGACACTCTGGCTACATTTTAAAGGGGGCCCTGGCTACAGCTAAAAGGGGGCCCTGCCTACAGCTAAAAGGGGGCCCTGCCTACAGCTAAAAGGGGGCCCTGGCTACAGCTAAAAGGGGGCCCTGGCTACAGCTTAATGGGGCATTGCCTACATCTAAAGGGGGCCCTGACTCTGCCTACAGCTAAAAGGGGGCCCTGACTCTGCCTAACCCTAAAGGGGGCCCTAACTACCTACAAACTAAAGGGGAATCTACCTGCACACTAGCTAAAGGAGGCCCCGACTTCCTGCACACTAGCTAAAGGAAGCTCCTAACTATCTGGATACTACCTAAAGGGGCCTGCTCATCTACCTGGGGCTATTTACCTACCCACCCGTGGCTAGGTACCCACCAACCGACCTGGGGCCGGCCTAGCAACTTATCCAGCGGGGGTCTACCTATCTAAATAGGGCCTGTCTAATTACCTGGGGCCCTGCCCATTTGCCAACCTACCTAGGGTCTTGTTTACCAACCTGGTAATATAATTAGAAAGGGTCACAGCCCGTATTTGTCAGCATTATCTCCGGGGGCCCAGCCCTTTTTCCCTACCCTCCAACCCCTTAGCCTTGTTCACACGGGCTTATTTCGCCGCGTTTTTTGCCGACGATTGACGATCGTCAATCTGTCCGGAAAATCAGTCAGAAACAAGTCACAGCCTATTTTCTTTTTTTTCAATAGAAAATACGGCCCTTTCACACCGCCGATTCCGTCCCGGGATTCCCGGCCGCGGATTGACGACGGCCATCCGGACGGAAAAACAATGTGCATGTCAAGTATGTACGGACGGATTCACCACCTACAATGAATGGAGATGGTGAATCCGTCGGGAAATCAGTTACAAATAAGTGCCACTAAGTGTGGCACGTATTTGCAACTGATTTCAGAACGTATTTACGATCGGCAATCCGATGTAAATACGTTCTGAAATAAGCCGTGTGAACGAGGCCTTAGGATATTCTACCTCTAAGTTATGGCTGGGAAGTTTGTACAGAGGTGGGAATAGGTAAAGAGATGCTGGAAAATGGAGGATTCTAAGATATTTGTGTGTAATTTCTGCAGGAATGAGTTGTGGCCGGGACAAGTCATCATGGCGGTGTGGAACGGATGCAGAAGAGAAGGGATAAAGAACGACTCGAGAAGAGAACTACTCATCAGATAGGACGTCTCCGGTGAGTCCCTGATTTCAGGGGTTATTTTACTTCTTTACTGGATCAGTGCTGTATTCACTGTAATGTGATGTGACCCGAGCTGGTGTCAGATCACTATGTGGTCTCCATATGGTGTTGTTGTAGGATATATCGCCGCATGTATAGTGGCAGCGTACATGTTTCCCTGATTGTAAGAGTGACCCTGACCCTGTGATAGGAGTTACACTTCTACTTTCTTGCTGGTGATTATTTTAGAAGGTGGTGAGGTGCGTGACCAAGGGAAAAGTGGAGGGGGATATGGATGGAGCTACTTAGCCATGTGTCTATGATATGCTATACTGTGAGAAAGAAAGATATGTGACTCACCTGCTATTGTACTATACAATATAGTTCAGTTTTGCATACTGTATTATGTGGTAAAATGGGCGCATTTATATCCTAGAGGCCGTTTTTTTTTTGCTGGGGGCGTGGCGATTGGGTTGCTGGGGGCGGGGCGATCTGGTTGCTGGGGGCAGGGTTTAGAGGGGGGGGGCCAGGTGCTTCAGCTGTATGGGGCCCTGAATTTTCTGTTGGCGGCCCTGTGCAGCAGACTCACTCCAGAAGTTCAGTGAGGATCTCTGAATGATCCAATGTTGTCCTAAATGACTGATGACGATAAATATAATCCACCTGTGTTTAATCAAGTCTCCATATAAATGCACCTGCTCTGTGATAGTCTCAGGGTTCTGTTGAAAGCGCAGAGAGCATCATGAAGACCAAGGAGCACACCAGGCAGGTCCGTGATACTGTTGTGGAGAAGTTTAAAGCTGGATTTGGATACAAAAAGATTTCCCAAACTTTAAACATCCCAAGGAGCACTGTGTAAGCGATCATATTGATATGGAAGGAGTATCAGACCACTGCAAATCTACCAAGACCCTATAAACTTTTATCTCAAACAAGGAGAAGACTGATCAGAGATGCAGCCAAGAGGCCCATGATCACTCTGGATGAACTGCAGAGATCTACAGCTGAGGTGGGAGAGTCTGTCCATAGGAGTCTGTACACTGCACAAATCTGGCCTTCATGGAAGAGTGGCAAGAAGAAAGCCATTTCTCAAAGATATCCATAAAAAGTCTTGTTTAAACTTTGCCACAAGCCACCTGGAAGACACAAACATGTGGAAGAAGGGGCTCTGCTCAGATTAAACCAAAATCCAACTTTTTGGCCACAATGCAAAATGATATGTTTGACGTAAAAGCAACACAGCTCATCCCCCTGAATACACCATCCCCACTGTCGCACATGGTGGTGGAAGCATCATGGTTTGGGCTTTTCTTCATCATTGACAGGTAAGATGGTTAAAATTGATGGGAAGATTGATGGAGCCAAATACAGTACCATTCTGGAAGAAAACCTGTTGGAGTCTGCAAAAGACCTGAGACTGGGACGGAGATTTATCTTCTAACAAGACAATGATCCCAAACATAAAGCAAAATCTACAATGGAAAGTTCACAAATAACCGTATCCAGGTGTTAGAATGGCCAAGTCACAGTCCAGACCTGAATCCAATCGAGAATCTGTGGAAAGAACTGCTGTTCACAAATGCTCTCCATCCAACCTCACTGAGCTCCAGCTGTTTTCCAAGGAAGAATGGGCAAGAATTTCAGTCTCTTGATGTGCAAAACTGATGAAGACATACCATAAGTAACTTGCAGCTGTAATCACAGCAAAAGATGGCGCTACAAAGTATTAACTTAAGGGGGCCGAATAATATTGCACGCCCCACTTTTCAGTTGTTTTTTTTTTAACAAAAGTTTCAAATATCCAATAAATTTCATTCCACTTCACAATTTTGTCCCACTTGTTGTTGATTCTCCACAAAAATCTTTAAATTTTATATCTTTATTTTTGAAGCCTGAAATGTGGCAAAAGGTTGAAAAGTTCAAGAGGGCTGAATACTTTCACAAGGCACTGTATTTACCTACTGAGGGACCTATATACCTACTTCTCTACTGTGGAGGACTATATAAACTACCTACAAGTGTCAATAGATATCTGACTATGTACTGAGAAACTCTATATACCTATCTTCCAAAAGTACCTATATAGCTAGCTACCTACTAATGGGACTTATATACCTAACTACAGCAGGCACCCAGTTTTCCTATCATATGAAAAGGGGTTGGTGTGGGGGTGGGGTGTTATCATGCTTTGCTAAATTGACCCCTCCCCCCAAGTAGGTAGATAGATATACTCACTCCACTGATGACTTTGCCTTATACAAACAATCACTGCAGACATTTAAATCTGCACTCACCTCAGCCAAACAGGTCTATTTCACCACTCTCATATCCTCCCTGTCCCACAACCCCAGACAATTATTCAAAACCTTCAACTCTCTTCTCCGTCCACCAGCACCTCCTCCCCCATCCCTTCTTTCAGCAGACAACTTTGCCATTCACTTCCTTCAGAAGATCAACCACATCAGAGAAAGCTTCAGCCGCAGTCCCCACTACCCTCCTCTTTCCTTGCAAACTGCTCTTCCCCCTTAACTTGCTTCCCCACGGTCACTCATGACAAGCTCTCCTCTTTACTGTCCAAATCCAACCTCACTACCTGTAGTCTTGACCCACTGCCATCCCACCTCATCCCAGACCTCAGTGCTTCTATCATCCCAGCCCTCACCCATCTCTTCAACCTATCACTAACCTCTGGCATCTTCCCTACCGCCTTTAAACATGCTACTATCACTCCAACCCTTAAAAAAACATCCCTTGACCCCTCCTCTCTGTCAAACTACCGCCCCATCTCACTGCTCCCTTTTGCTTCCAAACTCCTCGAGCAGCACGTCTATCTTCAGCTGTCCTCCCACCTCTCCTCCAACTCTCTTCTTGACCCACTACAATCTGGTTTCCGACCCCACCACTCTACCAAAACCGCCCTAACCAAAGTCACTAATGACCTAGTAACTGCTAAAGCCTCATGCCACTACTCTGTGCTCCTCCTCTTATACCTGTCCTCTGCCTTTGACACTGTCGACCATTCCCTCCTGCTACAAATCCTCTCATCCCTCGGCATCACAGACTTGGCCCTTTCCTGGTTCTCCTCATACCTCACTGCTCGGACTTTCAGTGTCTCTCATTCTCACTCCACATCCTCCCCCCAGCCTCTCTCTGTTGGTGTCCCTCAGGCGTCAGTCCTGGGTCCTTTACTCTTCTCTATCTACACTCTTGGCCTGGGTTAGCTCATAGCATCACACGGCTTTCATTACCACCTGTATGCTGACGATACCCAACTTTACATCTCCGGCCCAGATATCACTTCTCTACTCTCCCAGATCCCTGACTGTCTGTCCTCCATTTCCTCCTTCTTCTCATCATGTCTCCTAAAACTAAATGTGGAGAAAACAGAACTCATCATCTTTCCACCATCCAACTCTACCTTTGCCCCTGATCTCTCTATCTCAGTGAACGGCTCTACACTCTCACCTGTTCCGCAAGTCCGCTGCCTTGGGGTAATCCTAGACTCCGCTCTATCTTTCAAACCACACATCCAAACCCTCACCTCTGCCTGCCGCCTCCACCTGAAAAACATCTCTCGCATCCGCTCATTCCTCAACTATGACACTGCAAAAATGCTAGTCCATGCCCTTGTCATCTCACGCCTAGACTACTGCAGCATCCTTCTCTGTGGCCTCCCAGCTAGCACCCTCGCTCCCCTCCAAGCCATCCTTAACTCTGCTGCCCGTCTTATCCACCTCTCTCCTCGCTACTCCTCTGCCTCTCCCCTCTGCCAATCCCTTAACTGGCTTCCCATTGCCCAGCGAATTAATTTCAAGCTACTATCCATGACCTACAAGGCTCTCCATGACCTCTCCCCTCCATACATCTCTGCCCTAATTTCCAAATATCTCCCTTCACGCACTCTCCGCTCCTCACAGGACCTTCTCCTCTGCTCTCCCCTTATCAGCTCCTCACACAACCGTCTCCAAGACTTCTCCCGTGCTTCACCCAAACTCTGGAACTTACTGCCCCAACACATCAGACTCTCCCCCACTTTCACCAGCTTCAAAAGCAACCTGAAAACCCATTTCTTCAGGCTTGCCTATAACCTACACTAACCTTTGTCACTACTTCCTCCACAAACATGTCTGCCCCTCACCTCCTGTCTCTTTCCCCCTCCTTGTAGATTGTAAGCCCTTGCGGGTAGGGTCTTCTCTCCCTCTGTCGTACCAACTGTCATTAATCACTTATCACTGTACTTGTTTGACTTATGTTATGTATGTAACCCCCCTCGAATGTACAGCGCCCTGGAATCAATAGCGCTTTAAAATAAATAATAATAATAATAATAGATATACATGTGCTGTGAAAGTGAGAATTTTAAATTTTTTGAGTGGTGACTTCTGCACAGACGAGTCATGGACAAAAAGGGTCATCATGGCGGTCTCGGCTGGATGGAGAAGAAAAGGAAAGTGAATGACTCATCAGAGATGACATCTGCTATGAGTCATATGTGTCACAGGATGTTACTACAGTACGTGTCGCAATACGCAGGGTGTTTTAGAAGTACGTGCTGGCCCGGCCCCCATTCACTTTCATTTTCCCCAGCACATAAGCAAAGGGAAGAAGTGACATATCACTTCTTTCTCCTGGCTCTTAATACGCGTCGGGCAAAAAAGCAGGTAGTTATAGCTGTCACTGAGAGCTATGAATTACCGTATTTGCGGAGCGTTTTTTGGGCGAATTGCAGCGCTATTAAGTGCCGAAATATGCCCTGCAAAGACACTGTGTGAACTTATCCTTATGACTGCAGAGCGCCTGTGTACAAATGGTAGTCACATGAAGTGGTTGCGTTTGGTCATGATAAAAGTGGTAGTCGCATCTTTTTAGTAAAAATAATACATATGGTATATTACATATTATGGTATGTATAGGTATATTATTTGGTAACTGTATGACTGTTATTTATAAGATATGACGTTCTCATACATAGATGAGCGCCTTTGAAAAAATAAATTTGTCAGTACTGATTTTCAGTACTGAGAAGAGCAGCTTCTGTGAAACAGAAACCCTTTAACCCCTTACCGACATTTGATGTACTCATACGTCAATGTCGGGTAGGGGTTCCCGCAAATTGACGTATGAGTACGTCATGGCGATCTTGCGCGCTCACAAGCGGAGTGCGCAAGATCGCGGCATGGAACCGGCGGTATATTACCACCGGCATCATGCCACATCCCCCACGGCCGGAGTGAGCTCTGGCCGCGGGATTAACCCCTTGATGTCGCGACTTCGTGGTCGCGACATCGCAGCTGCGGGCAGCAGGAGTGAGCTCCTGCTGCCCGCGATCCCAGCGCAGTAACGGCGCTCAGCGCCGGTACTGATCTCCTACCAGACAGCCCGGACGCTGAATGACAGCATCCGGGTTGTCTGGTGACGTCACGATGCCCACAATGCATTGTGGGCAGCGTGACTGACAGTTGCCATGGAGACCAGTATACAGCTATAAGCTGTGTGCTGATCTCCTATTGTATGAACGATCTGACGATCGTTCATACAATTCCCCCCTGGGGAAAAGTGTAAAAAGTGTGAAAAAGTAAAAAAAAAGTGTAAAAAAGTAAAACACAAACACAAAAAATAAAATAAAAACACGTACACCGCCCTTTTCCCCTTTACAAACGCCAATCGCCGCAAAAAAGATAAAAAATAAATAAAATACCCATATTTGGTATCGTCGCGTGTGTAACAACCCACCCTATAAATCTGTCATGTTAATTAACCCGTACAGTGAACGCCGTAAAAAACAAACCAGAAAACAGTCACAGAATTGCGATTTTTGTTCATCCCGCAGCACATAAAATGGAGTAAAAAGTCATCAAAAACTCATATCAACATCAAAGTGATGCCAATTAAAACGTTATTTCATCCCGCATAAAAATAGTCCTTACACAGCTCTGTATATGGAAAAATTAAAAAGTTCTGGCTATTAGCAGATAGCGATGCATAAATATTGTTTTACACAATAAAAACACTTTTTAAAAAAAAAATTGTGCTTCCAAATAAAAAAACTACATAAATTGGGTATCACCGTAATTGTCTCAACCCACAGAGTAAAACTAACTTGTCACGGATACTGCACGGTGAACGCTATTAAAAATTAAAGAAAAAAAACTCTGCTAGGATTGCAGTATTTTCTTCACCCTGCCTTCCAAAAAACGGATTTAAAAGCGATCGTAAAGTCTTGTTCCCCCAAAAATGATACATCAACTCATCCCGCAAAAAACAAGCCCCTATACAGCTCCATAAACAGAAAAATAAAAAAAGTTATGGCTCTCAGACTGCGGCAATGCAAAAACGTGTTTTCCTTTTCAAATAAAAGTGTTTTTATTGTGTAAAAGCAGTAAAACATTAAAAAAATATACAAATGTGGTATCGCTGTAATCGTATCAACCTGCTGAGTAAAACTAGCATGTCATGTATACCGCACAGTGACCGCTGTAAAATATAAAAATAAAAAACACTACCAGTATTGCTGTATTTTTTACAAAATGCCTCACAAGAACCTTAATAGAAAGTGATCAAAGCATCACATGCACCCCGTAATGGTACTAATAAAAACATCAACTCATCTCATAAAAAACAAGCCCACAATCAGCTCCGTATGTAAAAAATTAAAAAAAGCTATGGCTGTTTGAATAGGACAACATAAAAACGCAACTTTTTATAAACTCGTTTCTATTGTGTAAAAGTAATAAAACATAAAAAAACTAAATAAAATTTATATCATTGTAATTGTACCGACCCCCATAGTAAAGTTATCCCGTCATTTATCCCGTATGGCGAATACTGTAAAAATGAAGCCCAAAAACAATGGCGGAACTGCATTCCCCATTTCCATGGCCCAATGCTAAAAACAAACTACGGAACTCCTGTGCGCCCAAAATGCAAAATACACCCTAAGATGAGATCCCTGAGGGGTGTTGAATCCAAAATGGGGCAACGTCTGGAAAGTTTCACCTGTTCTAGTACTTTGGGGGCTTTGCAGATGCAACATAGCCCCACCAATATCTGTGCTCGAAAAGCCAAATAACACTCCCTCCCTTATACCCCTGCCATGCGCCCAAACAGCAGTTTACACCCACATGTAGGGTATTGCCGAACTTGGAAGAAATTGCGTAACACAATTTTGGGGCTTTTTTTCCAGAATTCATTGTAAAAATGAAACATTTTCAGCTAAAATTGCAGTTTGTTGGAAAAAATCTATATTTTTTTTATTTTCAGAGCCAAACACTAAAAAAATTTGTGAAAACACCTGTGGGGTCGATATACTCACTGCACCTCTGGATATATTCGTAAGGGTGTAGTTTCCAATATGGGTCTTTTTAGGGTATTTATTAAGTTTTGGAACCTTAGGGTGTCCGCAAACCTGAAATGGCGCCTAAATAAAATCTAATGAAAATTAGACCCCAGAGTCCGGTAGGTGCACCACCAATTAGGGGGTTTGTGGTTGAGCCAAATAGCGCCCTAGGGCCACCTATGGGATATCTCTGAAAACGGTAGAATCTGGGGAATCAATATTAAGTTGCATTTCCCTGATCACATTTACCGTATTCTTGTGAATAATGGATAAAAATTGAAAATCTGCAAAAAAAGTTAAATTTTGAAATTTCACCTCCACTTTGCTTTAATTTCTGTGAAATATCTAAATGGTCAACAAACTTCTTAAATGCTTTTTTAAATACTTTAAGGGGTGTAGTTTCTTAGATGGGGTCATTTATTGGGGTATCTAACATACAGGCCCCTCAAAGCCACGTCAGAACTGGACTGGTCCCTAAAAAAATCTATTTTGCAAATTTTCTTGAAAATGTGAAAAATTACTACTATATTTCTAAGCCCCTTAATGTGGTACAAAAAAAAAACATTTAAAAAATGATGCCAACCTACAGCAGACATATGGTAGATGCTAGTTATAAACTATTTTGAGTGGAATAACTATCTGTCTTACACGCAGAAATTTTTGAACTTTGAAAATTGCTAATTTTTGCAAATTTTCATGATATTTTTATATTTTTCACAAATAAACAAGGACTTTTTGGACCAAAATGTATTACTAACTTAAAGCACAATGTGTCACGAGAAAACAATCTCTGAATCACTTGGATAGGTAAAAGTTTCAAAAAGTTATTCTCACATAAAGTGACACGTCAGATTTTAAAACCAGGGCTCTGTCAGGAAGGCCAAAGGGGTTAAATACATGGAAATCTCCCCTTTACTTTTAATCACTGTTGGACTGGGGTGCCCACTAGATTCTGGGAGCCCACCAGTGGAGTTGATTCTGGGAGCCCACCAGTGGAGTTGATTCTGGGAGCCCACCAGTGGAGTTGGTTCTGATGGCCCACCAGTGGAGTTGATCCTTGGGCCCTCCAGTGGGCCTAACAGCGCAGTTGATTCTGGGGGCCCACCCTACAACTACTGTACCTGCCTATTATAATCTGTCTCTTGCTTTTTGTCTTCTTCTCTCTGCCTTTCTGCCTCTCCCAACGATATATATGCAGTTTAAAAGAAACTTCAGGTCTGCCATCCTCAGGGGCCCACTGGGGGTTTCCCTTATTTCCCTGTGGGCCACTCCGCTCCTGCATTCAATATATGTAATTTAAGTTTGTATCTTGCAGTGTCTGTGCACATGAAATACTGTATAACAGTACTTTATTTTAGTTGATAGTAGGTTAACAATGGTTGGGGTAGAGAAGTGGCTCAGAGAGGAATTTTTTTCTGTATGGTCTATATTTGATGATGATGATGATGATGATGATGTTATTATTACTATTATTTAACAACAGTAATAATAGGAATGATAATAATACATATATGTGCATACTAATTTTTATTGTGTTCATAACTCAAAGATAAAAAAATAATGTTTTTCTTATTTTGAAGAAAATTTCCAGAAAAAGGAGACATGGAGCAATAACATAGTCTTTTTCTGCTTTAATCAGTAAAACATTTTTAGATTTCCTCATTCCTGCTGGTAACTAAGGCACCCCACAAGTGTGTTTCCTCAGGAAAATAAAGCATCTATAGGCCTTCACTTTTAGCCAGGCCACAAAACTGCCTTTCTCCCTCTGGCCTACCACACTCTACTTGGCAACTGTAAAAGGTATGTTACAAATTGTTTGTGGAAACAACCAAATACAGTGATAAGTATTTTTTTTTATTATTTCTTGTGTGAAGCAAATTATCACATTAGCTTGTGTTCTTTTAAATATAGAAATTATTTTAAAAAAAACAAAGTCTTTTACTAGTTTGAATATCTAACTAAAAATAATGACCTTTGTATTTTGCATTAGACATGTTTTCTAATACCTCATACAACAAGCATGCTGCCATCTAAATTTTATCTGTCCTTCCTAATGTCAGTTTAGGGATCTGGTGCTTATCCTCTAGATACACCAACATTAAAGACAACATAAAGACTCAGGGCCACACATATGAAAACTGTCTGGGTGTAAGACTGTCTTTGTTGCCCATAGCAACCAATCAGAGCTCTCCTTAAATTTCGTATAGTGCTCTGAAAAAATTAAAAGGGAGCTCTGATTGCTATGGTCAACAAAGAAAGTCTTACACCTAGACAGTTTTCAGTTCCTACAAAGTAACATCATTCAAATTGAAAATAACTGCAATATGATAGCTGCTTGTAATGAACAAGGACACCCACCACCATTTCTCATAGTTGTCTGAGATTTTGGACAGTACAGTCAACTCTTGATGTACAGCATCTCACAAAAATTACGAGAGTAATATATGTGTCGTGTGAATGACGGTGCATATTTTAGATTGAAGTCTATGAGGAATGTTTAGAACATTGTTTTGGGCATACTTTGGCTCGTATTTCGATGTGAATTATGTGGCAAAATAAGCCGTGTAAACATACACAACCTTATTTTCTTTAACAAGGTAGTGGCCGTCTTAAAGGAAAGTTTGGGGTCGTTATCATGTTGGAATACTGCCCTGCGTCCCAGTTGCTTCGTTGTAGGCAAGATACACTTGTCTTTGTACTCCTCACCTGGTTGCCACCACACAAGACTGACACCATCTAAATCAAATAAGTTCATGGTCTCATCAGACCACAGTATATGGTTCCAGTAATTCATGCCCTTAGTCTGCTTGTCTTCAGCAAACTGTTTGTAGACTTTCTTGTGCATCATCTTTAGAAGAGGCTTCCTTCAGGGATGACAGCCATGAAGACCAATTTGATGCAGTTTGCGGCGTATGGTCTGAGTACTGACAGGCTGACCTCCACCGCTTTGACCTCTGCAGCAATGCTGGCTGCACTCATATATCTATTGTGAAAAGACAATCTCTGGAAATGATGCTGAGCACATGCACTAAACTTCTATGGTCGACCATGGCGAGGCCTGTTCTAAATGGAACGTGTCTTGTTAAATCACTGTATGGTCTTAGTCACCGTGCTGCAGCTCAGTTCTGGGTGTTGGCAATCTTCTTATAACCTAAACCTGTTTTGTAGAGCAACAATTTTTTTTTCAGATCTTCAGAGAGTTCTTTTCCATGAGGTGCCATGTTAAACTTTCAGTAACCAGTATGAGAGAGTGTGAAAGCAATAACACAAAGTTTAACCAACCTGCTACCTATTTACACTTGAGGTTTTGTAACAATAACGAGTCACATGGCACCGTGGTGGGAAAATGGTAAATTGGGCACAATTTCACATAGAGGTGTATTCAATTTTGTTTCCAGTGGTTTAGACATTGATGGCTGTGTGTTGAGTTATTTTGAGTGCACACAAAAGTTACATTGTTGTGACGTTTACTTTAGAGAGGGACTTTTATTGTACATCATGCAGATGGATACAGACATGCATCAAGTCCAAAATGTAAACATAAAACACTGGGGGGTGGATCCTTGGGGATATGAGGGGCAAACAGAAGAACATGTAACAGGCACAAACAAATCATGTACTCACGATGTCCTTACCCACCACCAGAAACAGAGAATGGTCAGAGCAAGCAGTGCAGCCAACAAACCCAGCAACAGCTACAGTAAATATGAGTGCAACAAAATCGCAAGGTGTAAAATGCGCGAGAAGAGCCTGGAGAGCTTTTATAGTTTCCCCCCTAGAGGAGATGGGATGGGCCTCAGCTGAGTGATGATTAACTGATTAACTATTGCCATGCTGGCAGACATGAATAGACAGAAAAGCCCCCAGGGTCAAAAGCAAAATGCAGGATCCTAACAATTGTCATACAAGCTGTACACTGACTGCTTTACATTGTTTCAAAGTGTCATATTCCCAGTGTTGTTGCATGAAAAGACAATAGTTTAAAAAAAGGGAGGGGTGTACTCACTTTTGTCAGATACTGTAAGCTGAAGGAATTCAAGTAATCGCCAAGACAAAATATAAAAGTTTTAAGAAATAGGATAGTAAGCCAGCATTAATGTACTAGCAAAAATTTCACTTCAAAAGAGGATATCTTTTATTGTTAATAATTCTAATTATACTCGCCAAAAATGTATAACATCCAAAGAAAATCAAAAAGTATAAGGGCTATATCTAATATTGCAAATATTTTACAGGTCAGTTTTTTTGAATTTATTTGCACTACGTTTACATCTATTTTAAAAAAATTAACAATACCGACAACCCCAATGGTGGCCCAAAACCAAAAAACCACTCCCGCAAAACAGCACGGCCACTAGACTTTAATCAGCTAAAAATGTTCTGTACTCTTCACAGAACATTTTTTTTCTGCTCATTTCTGGTCTTTTTTGAAACATGTTGCAAAAGCAACAGAAAGGGCAGAAAATTTACTATTGAAGTCTAGGTAAACTGCCAGACGTTTTTTTTGTGCGTTTTGTTGCAGAAATCCACAGCAATTTAATGCCGTGTTTTTCTGCCAGAAAATGCGCCAAAATATGCAAAACGCGCCAAAAACACTGTTTTTGACAGGTACCGGGCTAAATACTCAGTTTTATTGATGGTTTTAGGATTTGGTTTTCAGTGAGTTTTTTGTCCAATGCCGTGTAGACCTAGCCTAAAATACCTTATTATGCACTAACAGATCGTAGCCTAATTGGAGTACTTGCCCTACTAAGACTTATCGCTATCAGTAGCCTGCCCCTACGTACTCCTTATATAATCCTCTGTGGTAAATTGTAATGAGTAGGATTATATGTGCAGTAGAGAGAATGAAAGGTGGGATGCAATGCTAGAGGTTTAATCAGTAGAAGTCACAAGTCACTATTACTTGGTGATTCTAAAACTTTAACTTTATTCTTTTTAAACTATTCTTAGGTAGAATGACTTATGTGTTCAATGTCATTTTCTTACTGCATAACCCACAGACTAAGGAGAGTCTCTTTAGAATTCATTGGGATCATAATGGTTTTGAATATTCTTCATTTGTACGCACTCTGTCTTTCTGTGGATTGGAGTCCAAACTCTTAAGAGATGTTTTTATAACATTATCCAGCCTGATAAGTATCAACAATTCTTTTTCTGAGGTCATTAGAAATCTCCTTTGTTCAAGCCATGATACACTGCTACAAAAATATGGAATATATCATACTTTAATAAATCTCTATTTTTTTTAGGCTAAGTTCTAATGCTCAGCTTTTTTTAAAACCAGAAATGTATCATATGATGGGAAACATATTATGGACAGGACTAAGGGCTTGTTCACACGGAGTTTTGGATCCTTTTAAGGATCCGTTTTCGGCACCCGAAAAGCGCATCGGAAAGCGGATCCGCAAAACGCAGCATTGGATACTTTATTTGGATCCGTTTTGAATGCATTTTTCACACTGCATTTTACGCATCCGCTTATTCGGACTGCGATTTTCGGCAGATTTCTCTTCTCTATCTCTCTCCTGTCTTCTCTCTCTCTCTCTATCTCTCTCTCTCTTCTTCGTTTGGCCCTCCTGTTTTTCAGTTCAGTTCGTTCATGCTCTGTCCCTCCGTTTAGTTCAGTTCGTTCATGTCTGCCTCGAGTTCAGTTCAGTTCAGTTCATGTCTGCCCTCCAGTTCAGTTCAGTTCAGTTCATGTCTGCCCTCCAGTTCAGTTCAGTTCAGTTCATGTCTGCCCTCCAGTTCAGTTCAGTTCAGTTCATGTCTGCCCCTCCAGTTCAGTCAGTTCACAGTTCATGTGCTGCCCTCCAGTTCAGTTCTGTTTCAGTTCATGTCTGCCCTCAGTTCGTTCAGTTCAGTTCATGTCTGCCCTCCAGTTCAGTTCTGTTCATGTACTGACCTCAGTTAGTTCAGTTCAGTTCATGTCTGCCCTCCAGTTCAGTTCAGTTCATGTATGCCCCATATATGCATGCGCCGCCGCTCCCCTTTTGTCTGCCCCCCCGCTTACCCGCCGCTCTGCACACCTGCAGCCGCCGGACGCTCTGCACACCCTGCGCGCGCCGCTCTGCACACCTGCGCCTCCTCTGCCGCCGCGCCGCCGCTCTGCTCACCTGCGCTCACGCTGCCGCCGCCCCGCTCTGCTCACCTGCGCTCCGCTGCTCGCCGCCGCCGCTCTGCTCACCTGCGCTGCCGCGCTCTTGCTCACATGCGCTCCGCTGCACACCCTCCAGCAGATCCCCGTCCAGCCTTCCAGTGCGCTTTTCGCATCGCTTTCAAGATGCAAGCGCAGCTGTTTACGTACAAGGAGTGTGAGAGCGCTTTTGGACAAGTGCCAAAAGCGGACCTCCATTATCTTCCTATGGGGTTCAGGTGCGTTAAAATAGCAATAAGAATTGATCATGTCCAATCTCTTAAAGCGGTTGCACGAATAGCGCAGTGCGGAAGAGCTCTCTCAAAAGCGCATCGCCTGATCTCCCGTGAGGAACAGCAGATGACGCTTTTTTGCCATTTACTCAATGTTAATCACACCTGACAATGTTAGATCCGTTTTGCGGATCGTTAAAAACGGATCACATAAAAACGCCAGTTGCGTGACACAAGCCCTGTAAGACTTCTTATGTTTAAATCCATTCTTGGTTTTAGTTTAACCCCTTACCGCCGAGGCCAGTTTTGGCCTGCTTCTGACAGAGCCCTATTTTGAAAATCTGTCATGTGTCACTTTATGTTGAGAATACTTTTTGACACTTTAACCTATCCATGTGATTCAGAGATTGTTTTCTCGTGACACATTGGTGCTATAAGATAGAAGAAATTATTGGTCCAAAAATGATTGGTTTATTTGTAAAAAAATATCTAATTATGGTGAAAACTGTGACACAAAATTTACCAATTTCAAAACTTCAAAAATTTCTTGGCATGTAATGACCAGATAGTGTATTTCCACTCAAAATGTTTATAACTAGCCATTCTCACCATATGTCTGCTGTAAGTTTGGCATCATTTTTTTAAATGTCTATTTTTTTTTTTTTACGACATTTAGGGCTGCTTATAATTTAGTAGTAATTTTCAAATTTTCTAGAAAAAATTTGCAAATATACATTATTTTTGGGATCAGTCAAGTTCTAACCGTGACTTTGATTAGACCTGTATGTTAGATACCCCCAGAAATGGACCTCATATTAAGCAAACTACACCCTTTAAAGTATTCAAAACCGAATTTAGGAAGTTTATGTAACCCATTAGTGTTCACAGGAATTAAAGCTAAAGTGGATGTGTAATTTCAAAAATTACACTTTTTTGCAGATTTTCAATTTTTATACATTATTGACAAGAATACGGTAAATGTGATCAGGGAATGCAAATTTTATATATTGTTTCACCAGATTCTGCCGTTTTCATTGGATATCCATTATGCTAGGCCCTAGTGCATTATTTGGCTCAAACCACAAGACCCAGAATAGGAGGAGCACCTACTGACTTATGGGGCCTCTTTTTCATTACATTTCTATGTAGGGGCCAGTTCAGGTTGCGGGAAACCATTAGGTTCCAAAACTTAATAAATACCCATAAAAAAGACAACACTATTGGAAACTAACCCCTTACGGATTATATCCAGAGAGTGTAGTGAGTATATCGACCCCACAGGCGGTTTCACAAATTTTTTTAGCGTTCGGCTCTGAAAATTAAATAAAACAATATATTTTTCCAATTAATCTGCCTTATTTTACCTGAACATTGTTAATTTTTACAAGGAATACTTGGAAAGAAAAGCCCCAAAATTGTGTTACGACAATTTCTTCAAGTTTCGGGAAATCCTTACATGTCGGATGTAACTGCTGTTTGGGGCGCCATGGCAGGGGCGGTACAAGGGAGGGTAGCGCTCATTTGGCTTTTGGCGCCACAGATATTGGATGGGGCCATTGTCGCATTTGCAAAAGCCCCCAAAGTACTAGAAACAGTGAAACCTCCCAGAAGTTTCCCTATTTTGGATTTCAAACACCCCTCAGGGATAATCATCTAATGGGTGTAGTGTGCATTTTGGGCACACAGGTGTTACGTATTTTTTAGTTTAGCATTGGGCCATGGAAATAAGGAAGGGGGAATCGCAGTTCCCGCCATTGTTTTAGCCCTTCATTTTCACGAGCTATTCGCCATACGGGATAAATGACGGGACTAACTTTACTAATGGGGGTCGGTACAATATACAATGATATAAATTTTATTATAGTTTTTTATGTTTTATTACATTTACCACAATAGAAGCGAGTTTTATAAAAGTTGCGTTTTTTATGTTGTCCTATTCTGACAGCCTCTAGCTTTCTTAATTTTTTGCTTATGGAGCTGCTTGTGGGCTTGTTTTTTACAAGATGAGTTGATGTTTTTATTGGTACCATTATGGGGGTGTAAGAAGGCACAAGGTGCCGTCCTGGATGACAGATACGTGTCACCGGATAGTTCATGATCTCGTGATAAAATAAAGCCTGACTAGTGCTTGTCAGTATTGCTAGGGTACTGAAGTTTGGTTATATTCTAGTAGTATGACTGCTTAAATTGCGGTCGATACAGGGCCAGGCTTATTATTAGGAGCAGTCTAAGCAGTAGGGTGGAGTGGACTGCTCCCATCCCAGGTTACTCCGGACCAGGTTTGGCCAGGCATACCCTTAAGGCAGGAAGTATGGAGAATCAGGGAAGGTGTGTGCTCAGTCAGTGAGTTTGGTCTGTCTAGAGACGAAGGTGGAAAGGACTGTGCTATGCCTGAAGCTTACCGTGTGCCAATTTCCCCCCCAAGATGGGTGAGGACTCGAACCCCAGGGATTTCTATGTACTTTGAGTGATACACTGAACTGTGTTTGTTTCAATTTTACAGGCTGCAGTTAACCCGTGTGGTTTTGTTTTAAATATATGTACTGTGGCCTAATATAAAAGCCAAAAGTCGCTCCACGTGTGCCGAGGACCATTGTTATATCTATTACCACTGAGTGAATCCCCAAAGTGGTTTGGAGGACGTGGGACAGCCATCCGCTGTGTATGTCTGGGTTTTAAAAGCAAGCTCAAAGAGCGCAAGCACAACTGCTAATATGGAGGAGCTGATTAGCACCATGGTTCAGGCGCTACCTCCAGCGATTTAATGCAGCAAGCACAGCGGCAGCAGCAGAAAGCTCAATCGGAGAAGCCATTGCAGGCCACAGAGACAGCCACGGAACGCTAGCAGAGGGCTCATATGAAGCCCTGCAAGCGCAGCAGCTACGAACCAGATGCTGATGCAGCAGATGGCCATGTTAACGGATGCCGTGCGGGACCCGGGAAAATCCAGCTCGCCGTCACTGATGCAGGACATCGGGCCAGGAGGACCGTCAGGGAAGCCTCCAGAAGATGACTCCGGAAGATGACATCGAGGCTTCTCAACAGTTTTTGAACGAAGTCCGCCGACCGGGGGTCATTACCACCGGAGCAACTGGGCTGATAGTGCTGGCCCCCGTTATCTGATGGGGAACCCAAAAGGCCTCTATTATGACCTCGCCTTAACAGGACGGCTAAGGAATATTCTAAGTTAAAAGCAGAGATCTCTGCGCGTTCTTGGGGGTGGACTATTGGCGGTCGGCTACAGAGGGACACCCACTGGGGGCGTTACAGTAGTGTCAAAAGCCTCTAGGTCACAAACTATTTGACTTGTTGCCATCTGTCCAAATTCGCTGCACGCCGAAGATATCTTTCCAGCGCAAATGGTGGTGCGGGTGGTTATGGACGTTTTAGCACTCGCTGCCGCATTCTGTACAGCGCTGGGGTTGCACTGGGTGACCCCCAAACGGCAGTGACCTGGTGTCACCCCCCCCCCCCCCCCCCCTTTTTAACGGACTCGGTAGAGAGGATTCCATGGCATATGAGAGATCCAGGGGCACCAGGCCAGGAACCTGAAATCCCCATACTGGAGGGCCGGAGAGACTGGGAAATCAAGAAGCCTGGGGCCCAAGACTCCCGGGACGGTCATGCCAAGGCCAGGAGAGGACCAGGAACCAGTACCCAAGGAGATTGACCCGTAGTTTTTTATGCTGGGAGATGTCGGGGCCCGGCCATATAGCCACCAGTTGCCCTCTACGTCGGAACCAATGGACTGCACTGCGACCCGCCGCAGTTCTTTCTTTGCGCCAAACGGCGTGCAGCGCCGGGTCTAAAAATGGGGAGGAAAACCCAAATGTGTCAAATCCTAGTGAATGGCATTATGTTCTCGGACTAGTTGACTCAGGGAGTGATGGTCACCTGATTCAGCCTCGCTACCAATGTGTGGTCCCTGGGAAGAAAGGTGGGGGGTCACATGTATCCACGGGGTCACCCGGGTTTCACCAGTGGCTCAGGTTTAACCTGGAGACAGGGTGGGTACTATTTCCCACCTGCTGGGGTTGTGCGATGAAACTATTACTTGATGTGATTGTGGGTCGGGACTGCCTTTATCTCATGGGACCATGTGCAGAAATCTTTTCTGCCAGGTCACCCAGGGGTGTCTGACCAGGCCTCTGGGGGATACCTAAGAGCCCTGTAGAGTTTCACCTTCTTTCTCGGTCATGGTGGGGGACAATGAGGGAAGGGGACTCCTCAGCAAGAAACTGTTCCTGATATTGGGGGTATCCAGCAAAAATTTTGTAACGCCCAACTCAGGACATTGACTCTAATGAAGGGGCTAGGGAAAATAGTGACGGTCCTCAATGGGTACCCAGGTGTCGAGGACGCAGAGGATCGGTTCCCACACTTGCCCTAAATCTCAACCTTATTATACGGGTGACAAAATAGGGACGATGGGGGGTGGAGAAGTGTTTAGTTTCATGGTCCCTATAGGCGTATGGTTTTGGATTTGGCCCCATCCCATGTGTTGGGGGGCCATTTCGGGGCCGAAATAAAACTCTTCAGAGGGTTACTACGAAGGTTCTATTGGCCCGGGGTGCTACTGTAGAAATCAAAGGATTTTCTGCCAATCTTGTCCCACATGCCAGGTCACCTCCCAACAGTTACGAGACATTTCCGCGAGCCCTCAGTGCCGTTTGTCAATATTGAGGTCCCCTTTGATAAGGATTGGGCATGGATTCGTAGGGACCGTGGTGAAGTCAGCAAGGGAGCCATCAGTATATATTGGACATTGTTGATTATGCTACCCGTTACCCTGAAGCCATTCCTCTACGGAACCCCTCCTCCCGAAACATTGCAAGAGAGCTGCTCTACGTCTTCTCCCGAACGGGAAATTCCTAAGGAGAATCTTGACGATCAGGGAACTCCGTTCATGTCAAAGGAAATGAGGTAGCTGTGCAGAGTGTTAAAGGTTACACAACTGCGCACTTCAGTCTACCATCCTCAGACGGACGGTCTCGTTGAGCGCTTCAACAAGACCCTGAAGGCCATGCTGAGGAAAGTTACGACATGCGTGCACCACACAATTTGGACTGGTTGACATCTGTCTTGAATATGGGTACTGTAAGAAGGCACGAGGTGCCGTCCTGGATGGCAGATACGTGTCACCGAGGTTCCTGATCTCGGTGAAATAAAGCCTGCTATGTTGTCAGATTGCTAGGGTACTGACGTTTGGTTTATTCCTAGTAGTAATGACTGCTAAATAGCGGTCGATCCGGGCCAGGGTTTTTTTGGGGCATCCAAAGAGTAGGGTGGGTGGACTGCTCCCAGGTAAACCGGGCCCCGGGTTTTTGGGCCCGGCCCACTTAAGGCAGGAAGTCTGGAGAATCAGGGGAAGGTGTGTGCTCAGTCGTGAGTTTGGTCTGACTGAGAGGAAGGTGGAAAGGCTGGGCTCCTGCCTGCAATCTACCGTGTGCCAAATTCCCCAAGCTGGGTGAGGACGGAACCCAGGGATTCTATGAACTGTGAGTGATACACTGAACTGTGTTTTTTTTTCCATTTCAAGGCTGAAGTGAAGCCGTGTTGTCTTGTTTTACATATATGAACTGTGGCTAAATAAAAGCCAAAAGTGTTCCAAGTGTGCCGAGGACATTGTTATTTCTATTACCACTGAGTTGAATCCCCACAGTACCTAGAAGCTATTTTAAGGCGGACTACCCTTAAAAATCCAGTCTCGTCTATTTATAAAGCTATAATGGATTGTCAGGTCTCCCCACTTGCGATTTCCCTTGAGAGGTGGCAAAGGGACATCCCGTCTTTTACCGACTGAGGCGCTCTCTGAACTAAAGACTTCCTGGCGGCTGGCGGTTTTGAGCGCTAGAGATCAACTTATCCAAGTTAAGTGGCTCCACAGGGTCTACCTTACACCAGTCCGATTGCATCAGATGCATTGCCTACCCTCCACAGTTTGTTCCCAATGTGGGGCAGAAAGGGGAACATTGATCCATATGGTATGGGATTGCCTGGTTTTGCAGGAGTATTGGCGGGGTATACACAGTTTTTTAAATACGAAACTGGGCTTCCCCAATGTGTGCCTGCCTGAGAATAGTCTACTCGGAATTGTGGAAGATTTGATTCCAAGTAAGGCAGAGCGAACCCTCTACCTGTTATTGCTTTTCTATGCTAGGAAAACCATTCTATAATTGGAAACCCCCCAAAGGTCCCATCACTGGAACAGTGGAAGCAGCTGATTAATGCCGAACTCCCCAGATACAAGATTACATATGCTACCAAGGGCGTCCCCAAACGCTTCCATACGGTTTGGAGCAACTGGACGGCAGCTCAGACTGTGTGATTGACTGTAATTACGGAAAGTTTGGGCCAGGGCCGCAAGTGTGAATGGTGGAGTGATTGGTATGGTGTGGATGTGTGCACAAAGGAAATTTACATGATGGACGATATCCAGAGAAGGGTCTCAGCAAGACTTGGCGCATATCTCTTATTTTTTTCTTTACCAATGTTTTCTTGAAAGCAGTATTATACCTAGACCAAAAAATGCAGTATGAACTCATATGTGTCTTTCTCAAGTAATATTGTGGAACAGTATTAAACATCATTTTGATGATTATTGCATGTGGAACTGAAATGTATTTGGGACCGAATCTCACTACAATGCCTTGGTGTAATTGAAAATTTGATGTTCGTTAATTTTAAACCCGCAAAATCTATAAATAAAACCCTTAAAAAAAAATATAACCCTATATATCACAGGGGCTCAGTTTCCCCTTTTCCTTATCAATAACCCTATATATCACAGAGCTCACTTCCCTCCCTCTATCATATAACCCTATATATCACAGAGCTCAGTTTCTCTCCTCTATCATATAACCCTATATATCAAAGAGCTCAGCTTCTCTCCTCTATCATATAACCCTATATAATCACAAGCTCGTTTCTCTCCTCTACAAAATAACCATATATATCACAGAGCTAAGCTTCCTCCTCTATCATGTAACCCAATATATAACACAGCTCAGCTTCTCTCCCTCTAAATATAACTCTATATATCACAAGCTCAGCTTCTCTCCCTTTTATCATAAAACCCCTATATATCACAGAGCTCAGCTTCTCTCCTCAAATCATATAACCCTATACATCACAGAGCTCAGCTTCTCTCCGCTATCATATAACCCATATATCACAGAGCTCAGCTTTCCTCCTCTATCATATAACCCTATATATCACAGAGCTCAGCTTCTCTCCTCTATCATATAACCCTATATATCATAGAGCTCAGCTTCTCTCCTCTATCATATAACCCTATATATCACAGAGCTCAGCTTCTCTCATCTATCATATAACCATAAATATAACAGAGCTCAGCTTCTTTCCTCTATCATATAACCCTATATATCATAGAGCTCAGCTCCTATCCTCTATCATATAACCCTATATATCACAGAGCTCACCCTCCTATCCTCTATCATGTAACCCTATATCTTACAGAGCTCAGCTTCTCTCCTCTATCATATAAACCACTATATATCACAGAGCTCAGCCCTATCCTCTATCATATAACCCTATATATCACAGAGCTCAGCTCCTTCTCCTCTATAAATATAACCCTATATATCACAGAGCTCAGCTCCCAAATCCTCATCATATAACCCCCTATATATCCAGAGCTAAGCTCTCCTCCCTATCATATAACCCTATACATCACAGAGCTCAGCTCCTATCCTCTATCATGTAACCCTATATATCACAGAGCTAAGCTTCTCTCCTCTATCATATAACCCTATATATCACAGAGCTCAGCTTCTCTCCTCTATCATATAACCCTATATATCACAGAGCTCAGCTCCTATCCTCTATCATATAACCCTATATATCACAGAGCTCAGCTTCTCTCCTCTATCATATAACCCTATATATCACAGAGCTCAGCTTCTCTCCCTCTATCATGTAACCCTATATATCACAGAGCTAAGCTTCTCTCCTCTATCAATAACCCTTTATATCACAAGCTCAGCTTCTCCCCTCTATCAATATAACACTATATATCACAGAGCTCAGCTTCTCTCCTCTATCATATCACGATCCCTATATATCACAGATCTCAGCTCCTCTCCTCTATCATATAACCCTATATATCACAGAGCTAAGCTTCTCTCCTCTATCATAATAACCCTATAATATCACAGAGCTCAGCTTCTCTCCTCTATCATATAACCAAATATCACAGAGCTCAGCTCCTAATCCTCTATCATATAACCCAAATATATCACAGAGCTCAGCTTCTCTCCTATCATAAAACCCCTAAAACACAGAGCTTCAGCTTTCTCCCTCTATCATGTAACCCTATATATAAAAGCTAAGCTTCTCTCCTCTATCATATAACCCTTTAATCACAGAGCTCAGCTCTCTCCTCTATCATAAATAACCCTATATATACAGATTCAGCTCCTATCCTCTATCATGTACCCTATATATTACAGAGCTCAGCTTCTCTCCTCTATCATGTAACCCTATATATCACAGAGCTCAGCTCCTATCCTCTATCATATAACCCATATATCACAGAGCTCAGCTTCTCTCCTCAATCATATAACCCTATATATCACAGAGCTCAGTTTTCCTCCTCTATCATATAACCCTAATAATCACATAGCTCAGCTCCTATCCTCAAATCATATAACCCTATATATCACAGAGCTCAGCTTCTCTCCTCTATCATATAACCCTATATATCACAGAGCTCAGCTTCTCTCCTGTATCATATAACCCTATATATAACAGTGCTCGGCTTCTCTATAATATAACCCTATATATCACAGAGCTCAGTTTCTTTCCTCTATTACATCCTGCTCGCAGATAGGGAAGCATAAACCACATGGTGGTTTTCTCAGTTAAGTATATGATTGTTTGTAAAAAGTATATAATTCCCCTGCTGGTATATACAGTTGAAACCAGAAGTTTACATACATTATATATAAAGCCCCATCTGCAGGTTTTTCTCACTATCTGGCATGAAATCAGAATAAACCTTCCCCGTTTTAGGTCATTTAGGAACCAACATTATTTATATTTGCCAAATGCCAGAATAATGAGAGAGAATTTTTAAGGCATTTTTATTACTTTCTGCAAAGTCAAAAGTTTCCATACACTGGGATTACTCTGCCTTTACTGCCTTTAAACAATCTGGGACAGCCCATATGATGATGTCATGTCTTTGGAAGCTTCTGATTTATTTATTTGATCTGGTTTATTGGCAACATCTGAGTTAGAGACACAGCTGTGGATATATTTTAAAGCACACCAGAAACACACTGCTTATGTGTGTAACATCATGGGAAAGTCTATAGAGATCAGCCAAGATATCAGGAAGTGAATTGTGGACTTGTACAAGTCTGAATCATCCTTGGGTGAAATTTCCAGATACCTGAAGGTGCCTTGTTCATCTGTACAAACAATTATATACAAGTAAAAACAAGATGGGAATACCCAGCCATCATACCGCTCAAGAAGGAGACGGGTTCTGTGTCTCAGAGATGAACGTGCTTTGGTTCGACATGTGCATATCAACCCAAGAACAAAAGCAAAAGACCTTGTGTAGATGCTGGCAGAAGCTGGTAAGATTGTGTCATTATCCACAGTGAAACGAGTACTGTATCAATATCAATCAGTGATTGAAAATACATGAGACATTCTCCTTAAAGAGCTGTTCCCACCATAGGCTTTGATGGCATATAGGTAAGATATACCGTATATACTCGAATATAAGAGGGGTTTTACAACATAAAAAATGTGCTGAAAAAGCATTCCTCAACTTATACTCGAGTCACTGTCTGCGTCCGAGCGATGCCAGGGCCTGGGCGCCGGTGGCGAATTCTTCAGCTGTATGCGCCTCCTCTGGGAGCGCATATAGCTGAAGACACTATTGTGGAACAGAGAGCGAGCGCTCCTTGCTCTGCAATAGGAGTCCGGAAGGCCACATACAGACTTGAAGCCTTCCAGAGTACATGGTACAGGCAGCGTGCTTTGTCCACCTGTGCCAGAAGATGGAGCGCATCAGAGCAGTGGGGAAAGGTGAGTACTTGTATTTTGTATTTTTATTTTAAAAACCCTGCCTATACCTGCCTATGGGGGACATAAACCGGCCTATGGGGGACATATACCTGCCTATGGGGGACATAGACCAGCCTATAGGGGGCATATACCTGCCTATGAGAGACATATACCTGCCTATGAGAGACATATACCTGCCTATGGGAGCCCTATACCTGCCTATGGGAGACCTATACCTGCTTATGGGAGACCTATACCTGCTTATACCTGCCTATGGGGGACATATACCTGCCTATACCTACCTATGGGGGACATATATCTGCCTATACCTACCTATGGCGGACATATACCTGCCTATGAGGGACATTAACCTGTATATATCTGCCTATGGGGGACATTAAACTGCCTATACCTGCCTATGATGGACAATAAACTGCATATATCTGCCTATGGAGGACATATACCTGCCTATGGGGGACATTAAACTGTCTATACCTGTCTATGGGGGACACTAAACTGCCTATACCTGCCTATGGGGAACATTAAACTGCCTATACCTGCCTATGTAATTTTATTGGTATACATTTTTATTTTTGAAATTTACCAGTAGCCGCTGCATTTTCCACCCCAGGCTTACACTCGAGTCAATAAGTTTTCCCAGTTTTTTGTGGCAAAAGTAGGTGCCTCGTCTTATATTCGTGTAAAGCTATAATTGAGTATATACGGTACCATCAAAGTCTGTTAGGTGCCAGTCTCACCTCTGGGACCTGCACCTATCTCAGTAATGGGCCATGAAAGTATTGGCTCAGAATGGAGAGCCGGTCACACTTACAAACGGTACTCCATTCTGTTCTATGGCAATACATGGGAGTGGAGTGTTTGGTCATACTCAGAACTATCACAGCACCAATATCAATAGGGGAATTGGAAACCCAAATGAAAAAAAGGGGGATTTACACTAAATTAACACTGGAACATCACTGAAAAAAGTGTACCCCACTAAAGTCTAAAAATTAACCTTTATATTACTTAAAAAACTATATAGAGCACTATCCCTATACTATCCCTAACAACCAACACAAACCCTACCTACCAACAGGACAAACGCCCCAGCAAGGGCGACCCCGTACACGTACCTTTCCCTATAAATAAGAGACACTAGTACTCAAAAGAATAAATATTAATCCCATCACTCACTAGATGAATTGAAAACAGTGATCTTGTATTGCAAATTAAGAAAATAAGGAATAATTGACATGATTATTTAAATTTCAAAGCAATAAGTCACTAAATTTCTAACAATGATTTCTCACTGAATTTCCATATTGCACATGGTAATCATCTTACAGTGAAAACAAAACATTAGCTACATTTCCAGCAATAATTGATTTAACATCAAATTTCCAACAATGATAGACTAAATTTCCTACCAGCAATGACTAACCAGATTTCCGACGCGTTTCTCCTTCAAAGAAATAAGGTTCACCAGGGAACACATTTAACTCCTTAACGACCACACGCCGTCTTTTGGTTGCAGGTGTTTCATGTCGTTTGTCTGCAGCGACGTCTTTTGGTGTCGCTGCAGACATCGATGTATGCGGCTCCAGGTGCTGGGAACGGGGCTGTACTACACAGCCCTGTTTGCAGCACAGCTCCTGCGAGCACCGGGGAGCAGGGGAAACCTCCGCTCCCCGGTGCTTTAACACCGCAGCGCAATCAAAGGGTTTCCCTGCTCTGTCGGGTGATCGGAATGCCCGGTGACCCGACAGAGCCTGGGGAACGGCTGTACAGTCAGCCCTGGGGACCTAAAGTAGCCCAGGGCTGTCTGTGTATGAAGCCTGTGATCAGGGCAGAATGTGAGCTGTCCAGATCACTGCCTGTGTCAGACTGACACAGATTATAACGTATTACCATATATGAATATGCTAATACATTACTAAGTGTAAAAAAAAAAGTAAGAGTTCTCCCTTCATGGGATTAAAAAGAAAAGTAAAAATCATAAAAAGTGTAAAAAGAAAATATTTAATAAAAAATAATTGTGCATACATTACACACAAACAAAAACCCTACACATATTAGGTATCCACACGACCGTAATAACTGTAAAATTAATCTTTACAAGTGTAAAATGTGAATGGTGTAAATTAAATTTTAAAAAAACAAACAAAAAAAAAAAATTCTGCAATTATTTATAAGTGAACTTTAAGTATTCCCCCATAAAGTACAACTTGTCTCAAATTAAACAAGGCCTCATACAACCGCGTTATTGAAAAAATTAAAAAGTTACAACTGTTGAAACGCAAGGAGGCAAAATCTAAAAAAATGTTCTGGTCATTAATTACTTTTCAGGTGCTTGGCTTAAGGGGTTAATAAACATTCATTGCCTACTATTTAGTTGATGAAACAATAAAACTTATGATGATTATTAAATTATATCATTACCAAAAAAGCGACTAGACATGATTAGAGACAAGAACAACATAGATGAAAAAAAAAGGCAAATTAAGTAATGAAACATGATTAGAACGAAGCACAAATAACGACAACATGTATGGATCCCAAAAGGATAGGTACATGATAGTATGTGCCAATGTAGGTAAATGCACATAATACCCAGTGCGGACACAATGATACCAATAACAAGTGTCCGGGCTGTACAGGAGCAGGCACTCTGTATAAAGAGATATCAGGCTGAGTTAAAGGGGTTGTGCCGGGATGTACTGTTGACGTGGGATCCTCCAAAATGGGTGTTTAATCACTTTTCTAAATATAGGTGATTACAAAAAGTGAAGCGTGTGAGAGCTACAGCATTTCTCAGTCCCCCTTAGTTACCTGAAAGTTTGCATTAGACACGAGCAGAGGAGCTGACAGGCCTTGCTTGCGTGAAACACTTCTTATCTGATGACAGGGAAAATAAATGAGCTTTCAAGGGACTGGGGAGAAAGTGTAGTGTATGAGCCTGTGTCTTGCTGTATAGGTAATCCACTGTTGTAATTTTATTATTTGAGATAAGTTTTGAGACGCTCCCTTATTCCTCACCCCCTCCCTCTCACTCCTGCAGCTTTCATGACTAAGCATGATTTGTTTATATTCTACTCTTTGCTGATAAGGAGGTAAGTAACTCACGTCCTGGCAAAACCCCTTTAATACTCGCGATACCCGCCACAAAAAGCAAATGTCCAGACAATGCAGAACAAGTGCTTCGGATATAAATGGCACAGCCTTTGGTAGGTAGAGTTTGTGTTAGTTGTTAGGGATAGTGCTCTATATAGTTTTTTTAGTAATATAAATAAAGGTTAATTTTTAGGGTTCACATGATGTTCACATGAT
Organism: Phyllomedusa bahiana; assembly: GCA_025379985.1. Lineage (NCBI taxonomy): Eukaryota > Metazoa > Chordata > Amphibia > Anura > Hylidae > Phyllomedusa > Phyllomedusa bahiana. Next base: position 81,189 of record JAODAL010012262.1, read on the forward strand.
GTAATTTCAGGGCATGTCTATGGGGCCGGTGGGCTGCCGCCCCCCTCGCGCCTCGGTAGTACGCGCTGATCAGCACGAGCTCCCAAAGCACACGATGTATTGCGGCGCATACTGTGTGCTCCACAATACATCGTGTGAACATACCCTTATACTTTAGTGGGGTACAATTTTTTCTTCAGTGATGTTCCAGTCATACTCTGAACTCCCATAGAATAGAATGGAGAGTTTTGCGCAAGTGTGACCGTCTCTTCATTCTGAGCTAATACTATCGTGGGTTTGGTCCCGATATAGGTGTCCCAAAAGGGGGAACCACACCTACCAGACATTCATCAGGCATTCAAAAGTCTATAGTGGGAACACCCATTTAACTGAATGGGATTTTACTGCAATATCAGCCATATCCCATGGACAAGGGTGGTGCTGTTCCTTTAAAAAAGAAGACCCAATTTAATTTAGTACAACCTGTTTAAGTTTTATTATAACAGTACAAGATTTAGAGGCTTCAAGATTAGTGTTGAGCGATTACGTTGGCTATCGACATCGGGCGATAGTCGATAGTCAGCCACCATCGATAAGGTTTTTCGATATGAGCATCGTTTAAATGAGCGATGACCATTAAAGCCCTATGGGAGAGCAAAAAACACCTTCATTCTTACACCCAAACAGGGCGGAGAAGCTGGAATTAACATCCACAACATCAAATGGATACCTGCTACATCTTAGGCACAACACTTGGGCCCTATGAAAGCCACAAAAAAAAAAGTCACACACAATTCACTATCCCTGTCTGAAACCACAGCCTGACCCTTAAACCCTGCATCACCCACAAATTAAAAAGTCCAGAAGGCAGTATAAATTTGAAACCATCATTTTACTTGAATTGGACATTGAATATCCCTGTCCTGGAACGCAGCATGAGCCCCAATCCTGCATGACCCCCACATTTAAAAGTACCGGAAAAAGGAGTCTTTCAACCACCATTTTAGTTTCACTGGACATTGACTATACCTGTTCTGGGGCACAGCATGACCCCAAAAACCGCATGATCCATGCTGACGATGCTGATGACGACATTTGTGGCCGTGACTGGAAGGACGAGGAGGTAAGACTGCTGGATGCAGGTTGCATTAACCACTGAAGGACAGATTGGCGACGATGTTCGTTACTTAGATTCACAGGCCCCTGACCCAGCGATGACAGGCCTGACGGTCCTGCAACGACGTCCGCTGGCATGCGTGTTGTCGCCACACTGGAAGGAGCACCTTCTCTCGTACCTCTACCTCCATGTGCTACCCCCCTCTTTCTCGCTTACCACCTGCATTTCGCCCCAAATGTTAAGAAATATAAAAATTTGAGAAGGTATGGAATAGTTTTGAAAGTCTCTTATTAAAAGACGGAAAAATCACAGCTATTCTCAATTCCCTCTATTCATAACAAAATTGCTGGATTCAAATTTAACTGCAAGGGGTCTATCAACAAATCTGGACTGGGGCAAAAGTGCAAAAAAAACGTATCGTTTATGTTTTTTGTATAAAACAACGGTATTTTTTGGGACCTTTCAATTCACCTGTGGGGAATATAGAATTGCTGTTTTAAGATTTACGTAATGCTGCCGTCAATGAACAGTGCTGGGTTGCGCAAAAATCAAAAAACACGTAACTGTTATGTTTTCGTATAATACACGGTATTTTTTTTCACCTTCAATTCACCTGTGGTGACTATAGAATTGCTGTTTTAAGATTACGTGGATGCTGCGTCAATGAAAAAAACCTGGGGGCGCAAAAGTCAAAAAACACGTAACTGTTTTATGTTTCGTATAATACACGGTATTTTTGCACCTTTCAATTCACCTGTGGTGAATATAGAAATTTCTGTTTTAAGATTTACGGGATGCTGCGTCAATGAACAGTGCTGGGTGCGCAAAAGTCAAAAAAAACGTAACTGTTATTTTTCGTATAATACATGGTATTTTTTGCACCTTTCAATTCACCTGTGGTGAATATAGAATTTCTGTTTTTAAAATTTACGTGGGTGCTGCGTCAATGAACAGTACTGGTGCGCAAAAGTCAAAAAACACGTATCTGTTTTTGTTTTCGTATGAACACGGTATTTTTGCAACAAACAACCTGTGCTGACTACAAGATTGCTGGTTTGTAATTTAATGCAAGGTGGATAACAACACAGGGTGGAATGGGTAAAATTGAAAATGAACACCTATCTGAAATGTATACTGATAATAAAAGTGGAGTTTTGCAGCTAACAAAGAGACCTGCAGTTTACTAGAAATGATGTGTAATCCAATATAAATTCAGCTGCCCAATAAACCAGGAAATATTTCAATAGCAAACTGTTAATAATAAAGATATTCCCCCTACAATGTCCTACACTAAGTCTTGGTGAACTTTATCCATGTTCTTTATAGATATAGCTTGTCTGTGTTCGCCCGCGGGGGCCCCCCCGCTCCCACCGCCGTGAATTTACACCGGTAGATGCGGCTTTAAAATTCACTAGCTAACTACATAAAAGCTTACAATCTATAAGCAAACTAAATTGGACGGAGCACAGCTAAAAGTAGAGGTTTCTCTGTGCAGAAATAGACTAATTTCGCTGAGCTGTTTGGCCCAGCGAGAGCGGGACGTCCTATTCCTATAAGACCTGAGAGACACTGAGGCTGAAACAGGAAACGCTGTTCTATGTAAAACGAGGTCATGTGATTTTTCCAGCCAATCGCAACCATACACATCCCAGTCATGACTCGCACACAAATCTCACCCTGCTCTATTCTGTAATCTCATTTGCTGGGCCGCCAAAATTACAGGAAAGCCCGAAAATGGCGCGATCTTAAAAGGGTGATGCACAGATTTTAACCTTTAATTTCGCATGAATTAAAATTTCGATCACCATAAAAAAAAACCTTGCCGATTTCAAATTTGTCGATAAAAATCGCTCAACACTATTCAAGATTTATAGGCAAGAACTTAATAAACCTGGGATGATGAGTTTCTAAGAACAAATCCCCGTTTTGAAAAAAGAGGTCACTGAATTTATTTTAACTTCAAAAATTTTTCTTTCAATATCTTATTCCTTTTTTGTGTTATTAAAGCTTAAGAACAGGTTGTTGTGAAAAGAGCTTTTGTGTCTGAGTTGCCATGAAAACACTATCAATTTCTGGAAGCTTGGTGATATCATTGGGACTTTATCGATTAAACAACTGACCACAGATTATAAACATCCGGTCGGTGGTCATCTAACTCTGCATAAACGTTCTGGACTTCTATACAGTACGTCTATACAGTACCCACTGCTTCCTGAGTTGGCAGTCATGTAGGTACATCTGCTGGGTCTTATCAAACCCAGGTCAACTCTGCTGACTTCAAGGGCTGTATTCCCTGTCAATTTTCACTATAACTGGAGTTAAAGGGGTTTTATCATTTCATCATTTGGCAGCCGTTTATACTGGTTGCTAAGGAGAGCTTATGAAATGGAGGGCGTGTTTCTCCTCCCAGCAGGGAGTATCTTCTCTCTCTGCAGACACGCCCCAAAGTGTGCACCTGAGAATTAATTCTGTGTGAGCGTGGGAGGGTGGGAAGGGAGAGGTTCTCAGCTGTCGGAGACTAAGTAATCACTGGAAGTGAAAAGCTAAGTGTAACTCCATAGTTTATATCTACATTTCTCGCTCTCTACATACTTTGTAACTAGAATGGGCATTTATGCAGGAAAAGAAAAAAGAAGAGAGGGGGCGCACAATAGTGTTATACTGTAAACAGTATATATAGGTAGTGTCCAGATGGTAATTCTCACCTTTTGGTGTTGCGCTAACAATAATAGAGGCACAACACTCATAAGCGCTTGCAGGGCTATCTGTACCCCGTAGCCCTTACTACGGCAGCCGATGGTCTCTGTACTCCGTTCGGATGACCGATGGGAGAAAGATTGCCAAGAGGAAAAAAAAAGAAAAAAACGGACCCGGCGCACGTGCAGTGGAGATAGAAAAAGCCCAGGCTAAAGGCTTTCAATTAAAAATGTTTATTCTTAAAAATGCCGCGGCATTACCGAGACACAATTAAAAACATACAGACATAAAAGAAACTTTACGTATTCGCGCGTGCACACACCAGTACTTTTCCTCTGAGAATGGACGCAAATGATCATTCAGGTGATGATTTTTTTTCTCTCTCTCACACACAGTGATATATCCTGCAGATTATTATACCTCTGACCTCTACAGATCTACAGAACAAAACTATACGCTTTATTTGTTTGTGTTTACATGGGACTGCACAAGATCTCTCTCGCTGCTGCAGGACCACTGATCGCTGTCAGTGAACGCAGCAAACCACACACCGCACACTTTGACTGATTGCTGCCAGTGAATGCAGCAAACCCTGCACACGTGAACGCATTCATTCTCTCTCTCTCATCCCCGTTCACACATGTACCTGCGCGCTCCCGTGCACCGCTACTCCGTCTAATGCGTTGTCCCGAATACGACAGGGGGCAGAACTCATCTCCGTACACACATGTCCATGCTCCCTCCCATACACAGCCTCTCCCCTGCTACTCCTTCTGACGCGCGTTCCCGCATACGACCGGGGGCAGGACTTGGGCGTAACCTGACCGGAGCTCTCTCTCACTTCCAAGAATTAAACAAACGACCCATTGTCTTAAACCATAGCACTTTGCTTATGGTAACCAAGGGCCTACAAGCTTAGAATTTTCGTCCCCACCAGTTGAGCTACAATCTTTGAAATGAGAAAACCACTTTAATATATCAACCCTAGCTACAGGGAAAATTTCTGACCTTATGGGGGGGCACAATATGTGAAAAAAAATAGAAAAAACACACAAAAAATAAAATGTTATATAACAAAAAAAAAAATAACAGCTCAAACTGCAACCTATACCCCTGCCCCAGATGTGGTGCTATTTCTGGAAGAAAGCAGTTTTGTTTTTCTAATCCTGTACAACTCCTTTAGGATTAATAGGGCTTTAATTGAGCTCTTGTGGCCTTTCTCCTTTACTTGAGGGTCAGAAAGTTTATACTGTGATGACTGTACAAAATCATGAATCCAGTTCCCATGAACCGTGACTTGTGAACATTACATATTTTGTCTTCTTTTAGAGTCTCCTGACGTAAAGGAAGATGGGACGTAGTAATGGATTCTCCATAGATGAAATGTCCAGATTATTTTATGTGTGAAAATTTCCCATGTAAACCTTGTGTTTTGACTTGTGTAATATGGTGGCGGTACTAGCACTGTGGCCCGGCTGTGGAGACTCTAGTGTGTCCTAGAAAACAGCTGAATCAATGGCTCTTTCTTTCAGCCATAATGTATATCATGTGACTTATGTACTAATAGGACTTGTTTTACAGGAGATTCCCCACCAATTACACTCACCATCTTTTCATGATATTATTTGCATCTAAGCAGTTTCATATCTTTGGAATTAATGGTTTACTTTAATTCCTGCCATCTCATCTATATATTTAAATGCCTTTGCGTGTCCTGTGTCAGTTTGTAGCCACAATGTAGATTACCACATGGCACTCTCTATATGTGGGCTAATAGAGGGGAACTTATCACCTAATTGTTTATACTGTAGAGGACATTGTGGGTCACACTGACCAGCCAGAGGGTTAGGGTTAAGGGAGAGGAGAGGGAGGGAATATAGTGGAGAGGGACCTCTGCTACACTTAAAGACAGCGCTCATAAATTGCAGTCATTGCCCTGGGACAAGGACTCTGTTCTTAAAGGAATATTCCCACCACATTTAAGGTAGATAAAGATTATTACCACATACATGGCTGTTTTGATTTTGCTACAAGTCAGAGCTAGAGCAGTTCTTATCTCCTGCTTGTTTACTCAAGCTTCCATAGGTTACCAAGCACCTCTCCCTTCTCCAGCAGCCCTAGCTGGCATAGTGACATCATTCTCTGCTGTGTTTTATCAGAAGCACAGGAGCTTCCTTAGGGCTTGTCCCCACAGCATGGGTTTTTTACATGATACAAGTACATGTAAAAAAAAAAAAGTGAAAAAGAACAAAAAGTAAAAAAAAAGTAAAACACAAATACAAAAAATTAAACAAAAATATGTACACTGCACTATTCCCTTTTACAAATGCCAGCCGCCCCAAAAAATCAAAAATTAATAAAGTACACATATTTGGTATTGCCGTGTGCATAATAACCTACACTATTAATCTGTCACGTTATTAACTAGCCATAAAAAAAAACCAAAAACAGTCAGAGAATTGCGGGATTATCCAAAAATCTCAGCATATAAAATAGAATAAAAAGCGATCAAAAACTCATAAACGCAATAGTGGTACCAATAAAAACATCAGCTCAACCCACAAAAATAGCCCTTACACAGCTCTGTATGAGGAAAAATAAATGGCCATCAGAAAATAGAGATGCGTAAAAATTGCTTTACATGATAAAAACTTTTTATTATTTTAAGGCGTTTCAACATAAGAAAAACTATATAAATTTGGTATTGCCATAATCGTAACAACCCTCAGAGTAAAGCTAACATGTCACGGATACTACAAGGTGAGCCCTGTTAAAAATAACAATAAAAAACACTACTAGGATTGCAGTATTTTCTTCACCCTGCCTTCCAAATAACAGATTTAAAAGTGATCAAAAAGTCTTTTCCTCCAAAAAATGATACCAATAAAAATGTCTACTCAGCCCACAAAAAATAAGCCCGTAAATATCTCTGTACACAGAAAGATAAAAAAAAGTTAGGATTTTCAGACTATGACGATCCTTTTTGTTCCTTTTTAAATTAAAGTGTTTTTATTGTGTAAAAGCAGTAAAACATAAAAAGAATATACAAGGTTGGGTATCACTGTAATCGTATCGACCTGCTGAGTATAGCTAGCATATCATTTATACTGCATGGTGACAGCTGTAAAAAATAAAAATAAAAAATACCACTAGGATTGCTGTATTTTGTTCAAAACACACAAAAACTTTGATAAAAAGCGATCAAAGCATCATATGCACCCCATAATGGTACCAATAAAAATATCAACTCATCCCGCTGTAAACTAGCCCGTAATGAGCTCTATATACAGAAAAATAAAGTTATAGCTATGACGACATAAAAATGCACTTTTTAATAAATGCATTCTATTGTGTAAAACTAATAAAACACTATATAAAATGTATATCATTGCAATTGTACCGGTCCACATAGTAAAGTTATCCTGTCATTTATCCCGCAGGTGAACATTGTAAAAATGAAGCCCAAAAAACAATGGCGGAACTGTATTTTTCCCCCCCATTTTCATGGCCCTATACTAAAAAAAGCAGTGGCACACCTGTGTGCCCAAAATGCACAATACACCCCTAGATGAGATCCATGAGGGATGTTGAATCCAAAACGGGGCAACTTCTGGAAGGTTTCACCTGTTCTGCTACTTTAGGGACTTTGCAAATGCGACATGGCCCCACCAAAATCTGTGTTCCTGAAGCCAAATAGCGCCCCCTCCCTTGTACGACTTGTCATGCACCCAAACAGCAATTTACACCCACATATAGGGTATTGCTGAACTTATATTAAATCGTGTAACACATTTTTGGGTGCTTTTTTCCAGGATTCCTTGTAAAAATCAAACATTTTCAGCTGAAACTGCATATTATTGGAAAAAAATGAAATGTATTATTTTCACAGCCTAACGCTGAAAAAATTGTCTAACACCTGTGGGGTCGATATACTTACTGCACCCCTGGATATATTCCTTAAGGGGTTTAGTTTTACAATTTAGGTATTTTAAGGGGAGTTTATTAAGTTTTAGCACTTTAGGGTGTCCGGAAATCTGGAATGGTGCCTAAAATATATTATAATGAAATTGAGACTGCAAAGTCCTATAGGTGCTACTCCTATTCTGGGGCTTGTGGTTGAGTCAAATAGCATACTAGGACCACATATGGGATATGTCTAAAAATGGCAGAAACTGGGGAATCAATATTGAGTTGCATTTCCCTGTTATCATCTATTATGTTCCAGTGAATAATGGATAAAAATTGAAAATCTGCAAGAAAAGTGAAATTTTGAAATTTCAACTCTTCTTTGTTTTAATTTTTGTGAAACACCTAAAGGCCTAACAAATTTTATAAGTGTTGTTTAGAATACCTTGAGAGGTGCAGTTTCTTAGATGGAGTCATTTATGGGGGTGTCTAGCATAAGAGCCCCTCAAAGCCATATCAGAACTGGACTGGTCCTTAAAGGGGTTGTCTCACTACAGCATTTCACATCCTTGTCTGCTAGTTGCTAAGCAGAGCTTGAGAAATGGAGGGGCTGTTTCTCCTCCCAGCAGGGAGTATCTTCACTCTCTGCAGATATGCTCCCACACTGTGTGCACACTCCTGATAATTCATTCTGTGTGAGTTGGGGGAAGGGAGAGATTCTCAGCTGTCCGAGACTAAGGCTATGTGCTGGGTGATTTTTCTCTCTTTCTCTCTCTCTCACATAGTGAGATGTCCTGCAGATTATTACACCTCTGACCTCTACAGATCTGCACAACATTGCTCCTCTAGCACCTGATCGATACATAGCGACATATTCAGCAGATTACATCACTCCTCTACCTCCTGACAGATAGATAGGGCTATAGTCTACCGATTATCACACCACTGACCTCTCTACAGATTTACAGCTCTGGAAAAAATTAAGAGACCACTGCAAAATTTTCAGTTTCTCTGATTTTTCTCTTCAATGGTATGTATTTTTGAGAAAAATTTACATTGTTATTTTATTCTATAAACTACTGACAACATATCTCCAAAATTCAAAGCAAAACAATTTGTATTTATTTGCAGTAAATGAGAAACCTTCAAAATAATAAAAAAGAAGCAGCAGTGCTGTCAGACCTCAAATAATGCAAAGAAAACAAGTTCATATTTCTTTAGAAACAATAAGACTAATGGATTAAGTCAGGAAGTGTTTTCTTTTCAACTCCTTTGGCATGGTAAAAGTTACTTTTGGCCTATTCCTAGCATTTGTTTTGCCATCCAGCTTGTCCTATTGCAAGAGCATTGTGAAGACCACAGCAGTGTTTTTTATACTTTCCTTCATTAAATAAGATTTGGTTCAGGTGTTCACCTAATTAGAAGCACATTAAGTAGAATGAGGTGGACTTTGGTTGGAATTCAACTGACACTGGAATGCAATGGCTGTCAGACATGTAGAGATGCTGATTTTTATAAAACTGTGCAGTGGTCTCTTAATTTTTTCCAGAGCTGTATAAGTGTTTTACATGGGAGTGCCCAGAACAGTGAAATGGCTGTGCTACAAAACAATACGCTTTATCTGTTTGTAAATATTTTACTTGTGATCTTGTCCCCTACATTTTTTCTTGTCCTAATATATATGTGGGAAAGACCATCCAGGAATTCCGAAGACAGATTTCCAATCATCTCAGTACTATACATACAAGAGAATGTACACCACTCGCTAGACATATTCAAGAATAGCATCAAGGTAGCGGCAAATGTCTGAAATTTTGGGGGAGATGCCCTAGGGAAACCATGATAATATTCTTCTCCAAGAAGATGCTAAATGGATTGATAGGTTACATGCATTGAGCACTCCAGGTCTTAAAGAGAACCTGTCAGCTACTTTATGCTGCCCGCATGACGGGGAGCATGAAATAGCTGCAGGTTACCCAATCCTAACCCTTTTTGTTTTACTCCGAAACACTGCAGCATTCCCGGGTAAATGCTGTTGAGTCTAAGGGTATGTTCACACGGCTTATTTTGGGACGAATTTTGCCACGTATTGAGAGCGTACTTCTAATACGAGCGAAATGCACCCCAATCATTATGGTAATCCATAGCTCTCATAGAGAACTATGGATTACGCCTCCTCTCCACCCTCGTACAATACGATCGTATTGTACGCGCAGGGAAGTAAATTGACATGTCATTTATTCACGGCGCTTATGCGCCACGAGTAATGACAGTCTATGGGCCGGCGGGCTTCTCCCCACCCCTTCAGCTTGACTGACAGCTCCATACCTATAGACAAACATGAGAGAGAGCTGTCAGTCAAGCTAAGGGGGCGGGGAGAAGCCGCACATCGGACAAGGCACAGCGGCTTCTACTCGCAGCGAGGATAACTTTGCTGGGTGTTTTACCTGGGAACGCTGCAGCGTGTCGGGGTAAACACAAAGGGTTAGGATTGGGCAACCTGCAGCTGTTTGGGCAGCATTAAGAGGCCGACAGGTTTCCTTTAATGAGGGCTTTTCTTTCGCAGTCTTTATTTGAATTGTCCTGCTATGTCACATTAAATCCGAATCTAAGAAATATGAAAAAAAAATTGACTGGGATTTTCTATCCATTAGTACTGGCTCTTGCTGATATTTAAAAAAAACAAACAAAAAAAAACCTGATATAATGGGCATTTTTTTTGTTTTGTTTCTAATCAATAGATAAAAATCAATAGTTGATTGTTATTGACCACATATTAAAATAGTAAAATTTCTAGTTTATCATTTTATTTTTCGATTTTTCAATTTTTTTTAAATTTTCTGTTTATAAATTCAATATAAAGATATATTCTCACCAATAGCAATGATACATTATAGCTATATTAAGTTACTTGGGCACAGTGTCCTCCTTCCTACTGTGTATCGGTACCTGCAGGAGATTAAGGCCTCGTTCACACGGCTTATTTTGCCGCAGATTGGCGCCGTACTGCACGCCGGATTTGCGCTTCAGTACGCCGCCAATCCGTCCCTGTCATTACGGTAATCCACTGCTCTCATAGAGAACAGTGGATTCCGTCGCTCCTCCCCGCTCGGCAAATCCGCCGCGGGGGGAGAAAGTGACATGCACATTATTTACGGCGCGGACGCACCGTAGATAATGCATTGTCTATGGGGCCGGGGAGCGGCGCCCCCGCCGCGCTCTGGCCCCGCCCCCGTCCCGCGCCCCTTATTCACGGCGGATTTGTGAGCGCACAAATCTGTCGGGAATAAGCCGTGTGAACACGGCCTTACTGTACAGTGATATCTCAAAGTTTTGAACATACACATATCAATCTTGTTATCTTGTATGTTTCAGGCCGATATCTGTAATATGATGACACAGTTGTCACAAATTACCGACAGGCGCAAGCTCTGGCTCCTTGATAGGAGACCTTAATATCGCTGTTAGTTCATTCAGCAATATAAAGCTGACTTTCTGACAAGAGACTTTTGGCACCGCTGTTATGTTTTCCTATTGGCTGAGCCTGACTGATTGACAGATGATTCAACAATACAGAGTTGCTCAGGTGACTAAACGGTAATGATTGCTCCTTAAAGAACATAGGGCGAAATGTCCCATTAGGGCTGCACCATTTTTTTGGGTGTATTTTGCAGCGAAAAACTCTTGAAGCCCTATTCTCTATATAAATGAACTGTAGTACACCAAAACTAGGTTCATTATACGCCAGGCACGACACATTTGAATGTACCTAAATTCAAATATACTAGCAATGATACGCTATGTGCCTACATTTTACTATGCGCCTAATCTAGGCGCATTAATTATACTTTTGACAGATTCATTCAGGCACACTATACACCCATTTAATGCACCTTAAAACTGTCGTCAGCGCCTCTTTTCTGACATGTCGCCCATAATATCTCAGTGAAGACTTAAAGGGGTTGTATCATTTAATTAAATGGTCTTCAGAATAAGGGGACAGTGAAAACAAGTAACTTTGCAAATGGATGTCATTAGCAAAGTTGTCTTGTATTCACAGTTTTCCTGATCTTCTGTTTCTGTTTACACTGATATCCAGTGCTGGTCGGATCCCTCCTCCTTGCATTTCACTAGCTGAGAGCTCATTTACATTCTGTTCAGCCCCCGGTCATATTCACGGAGCTTGCATTCCTGCCTCTCACTCAAAGTAAGGGACCGGCACATTTTCACTCTGCACAGCCAGAAGAAACAGAATAACACTGCAGGGCTTCCATAATAAAGAAACAGCACAATTGTGTGTCGATCGCTGCCTCATAGAAGGGAGATCTGTGCCATTCATAGAAAGCTATATTCAACTGTAACAAATCTCCAGCTGTGAGAGGAGAAGAGATCAATGCTCAGTCTAGATTGAATGCAGCCTGTGGTATGTATACAGCTCTTACAAAATAAGAGTGATAGGGAGAGACACAGTGACATGTGGACTCAGAGGGGGGGAGGGGGGAGTCTCGGGAGCCAGCATGAACAGTGAAGGGGGGGATGATGTCACCCAGCTGGGAGGGGAAGAAACGCCCCTGCATTTCTAGAGTTGAGAAGCTGATAGCAGTATGAATCACAGTATGAATGACACTGACAGGTTTGAATATTCTTTAAGCTCATCTATTGGTAGACTGAAACTGTCAACAAATAATCATATTGGGTTGTTTGCCTTCTAAACTGCTAATTGGTCTATCTTCCTGAAGAGAAGGGACACACCGCTACCTTTAACCCCTTAACCCACCCTGATGTATGGGTATATCATGGTGGTGTTAAGGAGATGTGTAACAGGATCGCAGCGCGACCCTGTTACACAGCCGCCGGGTGTTAGCGGCTAATTGCAGCTAACACCCAGCAGTTACAGCACGGGTGGGCGCCGCCGCTGTTTAGCCCTTTATACGCCGCGGCAAAGATGGCCGCGGCGTCTGAATGAATGAAAAACGGTGCTGCGCACCGTTCTTCAGTCCGATCGGGACGTCAGCGATAAGATCGCTGAGTCCCGCTGGGCTAACATGGCAGCTGGGAGCCTTGTGAAGGCTCCCAATGCTGCCATGTTCTTGTTTGCCCCACTTCCGGTCTCAGACAGGAAGTGGGGAAAACGCCATCTTGGTACACCCTAATGCATTGTCTATGCAATGCATTAGGCTGTATTAATGATCGCGCCCCCTAGTGGTGAAGTATCCTAAGGGGACTCAAAGTTAAAGTAAAAAAAATAAATAAATAAAGTTTTAAAGTGTAAAAAAAAAAAGTATTAAAAGTTCAAATCCCCCCCCCTTTCGCCATTTACAAATAAAAAAAATAAAATAATAAAAAAGTTACACATAGTTTGATATCGCCACGTCTGAAAAGGTCCGATCTATTAAAATATAACATCAATTATCCCGTACGCTGAACACAGTAGAAGAAAAAAAGTTCTAAATGCCAAAATTGCTTTTTTGGGTCATTTCATGCCCTATAAAAATTGGAATAAAAGTGATCAAAAAAGTCGCATGCATTCCAAACTGCCAGCAATAAAAAGTACACTTCTGCCTGCAAAAAATTCCTCCTCACTGACATCCGTAGGTGTTAGTACAAAAAATTTATTGGTTGCACACAATGGCGCCGCGCCGCAAATTTCAAATTTAGAAAATGTTTGGAATTTTTTTTATGCCACCAAAACATAACGGAAACCATGCATGTTTGGTATTGGCGTATGCGTATCATCCTGTAGAATACAGATAGCACATCATTTTTACTGAAGATTGACCGGCGCAAAAACGAAACTCCCGCAAACTTGGCGCTAGTACATTTTTTTCACATTTTGCCCCACTTAGAATTTTTTTGCCGTTCCCCAGTATATTCTATAGTAATATGAATAACACCACTGGAAAGTACATCCTGTCCCGCGAAAAAAAAGCCCTCATATGTCTATGTAGGTGGAAAAATAAAAACGTTATGGCTTTTGGAAGGAAAGGAGGGAAAAAATGAAGAGTAACATTTTTTTTGTTTGTTTGTGTTAAAGGGTTAAATAGCCACTCACTTGGCTGTGCAGAGCCATAGCTCACGCTCCTGATGATGCTACATTTGTGGTGAGACATGTAGAGGGGTTTTTTTTTGGACATTTTTTTTAATTTCAAAACTTTTTGTTTCTTCGGTCTGACCAACAGCAGCGGTGGAGCATTACTTTATTCTGAGATTGAAATCTAACAGCTAGAGAGATGTTAGCCCCAGTGACCCCATTTTTGGTCTTTGGAGATAGCAGTTCATGTGCTACTATATCCTAACAGACAACTAGGTGTTATCAGCCCAAGCTACTTTTTGGAAGGAGGATTTGGTGTTATACATAGGAATACTGAATATTTTCTTTTTGTCTTGGCTGTGGATACAGCAGTGGAATATCTGCATCTGAAAAACTTAGCAAGCTATTAGCCATCACCTATATATAACCTTAGTGGAGTAAGGCAGCATGAGTAAATATTGCTGCAGATTCAATGTAGAGTGATATACCAGCAGTTATATCTGAACAAGTGCCATAAACAATATCAGGGGAGTAAAGCAGTATGGGTCAATGCTACTATAGTTTCAACATGCAGTGATACGCCGGTAGTCATACTTACCGAGTGCTACCCTCCATGTTCGAGAACACTAGATGGGTGAACTCATACATTATAGAATCTTTAATACTAAAATTTAGAGGACATGTATATGTGATACAGTAGCACTGACTTTGAGAATACGTTTAACCTGATCAGAGGTTTTGTTGGTTTTAAAATTTCTAGGGCTCTGTATATTTTTTCCCCTTAGTTTTCTTTTGTAAAAAAAATGTGACAAATTTAAATTTTTAAACACTAATCTGTGATGGCTAAAAGAGTTGAAGATTGCCAATGGCAAATTGTGATTTTGTTCGGATAGACACCCCACCAGGTCATTTTTCTAATGATGTTTACAAGCTCTTCATGGCATCCATCAGGAAGTGTACAGTATATGTGAAAGCTTGTCATCAGAGTGTCTCCTCAGGCTTTGGACCTGTTACTTCAAATTATCATATCTCAGACTGGAAGTAGAAGGTTGTAAAACAGTCCTCACATTTGTATGTCACCAATGGGTCTCTAGGGGTTGTCCCAAGACAGGCAATTACTGTATCACCTACATTGTGATAAATGTCTGATCACTTGAGAATGGGGTCCTGTGCCCCTCATGTAAATGAAGCCATGGTTGAGTATGTGCACCAGTGTTCCATTCAATCTCTATGGGACTGAACCAAAGAATTTTACTTTATAA